>JANBXE010000015.1:0-282319 GCA_024271855.1 Wickerhamomyces bisporus
AAGGCCTCACAAAGGCTTACTTCCATGCAAATTATTGGCAAAGATATGTTCTGGCTCAAGCTATAGACAATATGTATTACATAATAATCAGGTCAGCATTTGATTCTTCTCGGCCGAAAATAAATTTATGGGGTTTTGCTTTAAATTTTCTAATTTGGCAATTCCATACATATTTCAGTACCAAAAGACAGGACTCGCTTATTATTAAATAGTTTACCAGAATAGGTTAGAGCATAAAAGCCGGTTTAAACAATATTGACAGTTTATAATTTATCGACAGCTACAAAATCAATTCAATGGTTTTCTAAAGATACAGAGTTTTTCAAAATCGTTGGTGATGCTCGATATTTCTTTCTTTATTAATGAAGGATCAGGTTCCGAATCTGGAACGGATGAAGCAGCACGCGAATGATTAGTTATTAATAAATAATTGATTCATTATACTAGTCTATCTCAATGAATTCTGGACTTTGAACTTTGGGCTTTAGGCTTTCATGAGATTTAGTGTCTTTTCTTTTCTTACTTTGTCGTAATGATACACCTTTTCCACTAAATGAGTTTAACGTTGGAGCATTCTCTTTATCATCATCAGTCTCAACGGGAACCACTGGGAAGCCAAAAAACAACTGGCCATCAGGAAGAGACAATGGAACTGGAGGGCCATCTAAGTTAATGTTAACTTCTTCTAATTTTTTTGTAGCTTCTTTAGGTTTTGATGTACGGCCTGAAAGCTTTGCCCCACTTCCTTGGAATAATCGAGCTTCCTCATTGGCACTCTGGGCAAGCTTAGCATATTCTATTGATTTAGCCATTGTACCCAAACTTTGTAATGGATTCTGATTGGTAAAAGATTTTGTATCTTTAGCCTTGAGTTTAGAGTAATCTGGCTCAACATAACCAACAGGTGGGGCAAAATCTGTTTCTAAATCCGTTTCAACCACACAAATACTATTAAAAGAAGAATCAGGTTTGACTTCTAAGATTTTGATACCATAAATTTTGTCGTTATAGTTGATTTCAATAATGTCGTTTATAGATAGGGTGGAGAATTTTCTCAAGACATTTTCAAGAACAGCTTTTGGATCTGATATATCTAGAAAATCAACAGACTGCGGCTCTATTTTGACAAATTTACCAAGGGGAACGTCTTGGTTTGTGACTTTGATGATTGATCCAGGCGAAAGTTGCAATGTGCTCATCATCCATTGAGGTAAATAGACTCTTCCTTCCTCAGCAACGAACTCCAACACACCAGAAAATGTTTTGATACCTTTATCTTCATTCAAAAGCTCAAATAACATTGGGTATCTGATATGAAGCATTGTCAATCGATTTAAAGCACTTGGTGGTAAAAATATTTTCCCCCCATAATTAGCATCATCCTTTCTCACGTTATCTGGCATCATTGAAATTGGATAGCATCTGAAATAGTCTTCAAACTTCTGAGGTAAGTTCATGAAACCTCCGAACTGGTCTTGAAATCCGAAACCTCCACCAAAACTAGAGAACTAGATCATGCGTTAGTATTGACGATTTCTGATGATGAGTATAAAAGACAAAACTTACCATTCTAAACCTTTTTTTTCTTTTTTAAACAGATCAATTGTGAATTATCTGGTTTGGTTTTGACATATAAAATTGGTTATTTTCCATTGCCACCAAAATAAAACCTCTCGGAACTTGCCCTTTTCAGAATTCCAATCCGGATTTGGATCTGTTAACAAAGGAAGTAAACAAAAACAAAACAAAACTAAACAAAACAGCAATAAGAAAGACGCGTTGGTTCTCCATTCTTTTCATCAACGAAATGGCAATTGAACACATTTATGATAATACAGACCCCCAACTAAGACAGTATGCGAACAATGACTTACAGGATGAGAGCATATATGAGGATATTGATGTGAATGCTATCATTGGGGACGAAGATGAGGAAGATGATGCTATTCAATTCACTGACAATGAACATGACCAATTGAATCCAGAAGATGTTGATGTTTTAGCCGAATTTACTGATGAGGAAAATGAGTCGTTCGAAGATGAAGACGAGGAGGATTTCATGAATGCGATCAGAGAGGCTAATAATTTTAATGTCAAAAGAAAAAAAACAAACAAAAAGAAGTTCACCAGCATTCGTCCAGATAAAGAGCTAGACCCTGAAATTATGATTCTTCTATCACATGGCAACATGCTTTTTGTACAGAAAGATTACGAAGCAGCAGAAAAGGCATACCTGGAGGTTATCAAAAAAGATCCTAAGAACTTTCCTGCTTATAAAAGTTTAGGTGAAATTTATTCATTGATAGGTCTTAAAAACAAGAGCTGTAATGCTTGGTTCTTAGCTGCTCATATTAAACCATTGGATGGTGAGTTTTGGGCATTTGTTGCTAAAGCAAGTGAAAAATTGGGCCACACGACTCAAGCTCTTTATTGCTATGGAAGAGCTATCAGTGCCAATTATAAAACATTTGACGTGTTGATGGATCGTGCTATTTTATACAGGGAAACTGGACAGCTAGGTAGAGCATCAGAAAGTTTACAAAAGCTACAGGAAGCGTATCCCACAAATACATCTGTCTTAAGAGAATTAGCACTCATATACCGTCAATTAAATAGGGTTAATGACGCTATTGCAATGTACCTCAAAAACTTTGAGCAAAACGTCAACCATAGAAAAAGAAATAGCAAGTCAAGAACTTCAAGCGATTCTGAGCTTTCTGGTGAAGAAGACAATTATAATGGAAAGAGATTTGCTATATTTGGCTGGTCCTCTTTAAATATATTATCAGAATTATTTGTTAATCAGAAGAATTATTCTATTGCAATCAGGACAATAAAACATATAGCTAGATGGATTCAAGAAAGAGAGACAGAAGACTTTTGGGAAGATACTTTGGATGATTCTGAGTTTGACGAAAGAAGGTACGAGAATAGCAAATTTGAAGCATTACCTGATATCCTGAAAACAAAATCACACCGATTGCCCATCGATATAAGGGTGAAACTTGGGTCTTTGAGATTGAGTCTTAACCACATTGATGAGGCCTTAATTCATTATGGTTTTCTTTTGAATGATGACATAACTGAAACTACAGATCTATTCCTGGAAGCTGCCTCAAAACTTGAGGAAGCTCAACTTTTTGCAGATGCTATAAAGTTTTATCTTCCTTTGAGTAAACTGGGAGAATTCCAAACTTCAGGAATATACAATTCGCTCGCAAGATGCTTCACTGAAGTTGGGAAATATCAAGAGGCTAAAGATCATTATAATCTTGCTCTAGAACTAGATCCGGAAAATATTGATGTACAGTTGTCATTGGTAGAGGTCCTTTATTACCTCGAAGAAGTTGAAGAATCACAAGCTTTATTAGAACGTATCAATAAGAGTAGAAAGAATGATGCAGATGGAGATTCAGAGATGACATTGGACAGTAAACTAGACTCGCCACATGATCAAGCATTGATTGAAAATAAAGTAATTAAACCGCTAAAGCGTGGATCTCGACTAACTGAAGCTGAAAAACAAGCAAGAGAGGACAGGATCAAACAAAATGTTATAGAGAAATACAATAGGCTCCAAAGATTGCATCAAGGTCTTGAGTCCGGAGATTTGGTTGCTGCTGGCGCTTGGATCAAACTAGCGTCTGAATTAATTGAGATCTTTTCAAATGTGAAAAATTTTTTCCTAAGAGATAGATCCAGACAATTCAAAGGTATCATAACTAGAACCAAAGGCTTAGAAATGGACCTTGACTCAAAGATTGAACGAATTTCCCAGTTGTACGAGGGGTTTACCTCTAAAGTTGAAGAGAAAATAGTTCTCACCTCTAAAGAAGAATTTAAAGGTTTGAAATATGAGCAGTGGTTTGATATTTTTATGAAATATGCTTTAGCAGTCGCCAGATTTGAAAATCCGGATGATGCAAATAGTGTTATTGATAACGCTAAGAATGTCAATGTGTTTTACCAAGATAAAAATCGTGAAAAGATTATGAATTTGGTAAAGCTTTCGATTGCTATTAGAACCCAGGATCAAAAGGATATACTTCTGTCGTTGAGATCCGTGCTGAATAGTTATCAGTTCAACAGGAAGCTTTTGAAGTTGTTTTTACTTGTTCAACCATCAGGTAAACTCTGCACGGAAAACTTTATATCAATCAATCACCAGAAATACTTCCTAAGACAGATCAAAGGTTATGATTCTATAAAACTGGGTAAATCAATTCCTGGGATGGCAAATATTATTAACAAGAATATTGATCCTGAAGGTAGAGATAACATATATCTGATGTACATTTATGCTTGTTTGCTTTTCACAAATAGAAGTTATGTTCCTAGCTTGGTTTACTTCACGAGGATCTATAAAACCCAAAAAAATGAACCTATAATCTGTCTACTAACTGGTCTTGCACATATTCATAGAGCAATGCAAAGATCATCTTCAAATCGTCATTTAGAACTTCTTCAAGGTATGAAGCATCTTATGGAATACTTTGATCTAAGGACATCCAAACAGTTTGGAAGACTTGAGGAACAAGAAGCAGTCTATAACATGGGGAGGGTTTATCATTTTTTAGGGTTATTCACAACTGCAGTTGAATTTTACAACAAGGTTTTAACCGAGTTCCCGGATTTGGATGACGAAGAAGATTTAAAAAAACAAACAGCATACAATTTGGTGCTGATATATAATAATAGTGGAAACACGAGATTATCAAATAGTATCATGGAGAAATATCTCACTATTTGATCGGAATAAAATGATCTTGATGAGCTTAAATAGTTTCCTTTGTAGCATTAAAGGCGGGTAACCACAGGTTGTGCTCTGGTAATAAAAATTAGAAGTTGGCACCTTTTTATAGCATGGGGGAACTACACACGTATCATATCTGAAACATAGGGATTGAGTCAATACACGCTGTGATAAGGATAAATATAACCTGGATTGACAATGGCTCCTCAAGTTTCTCCACAAGTACGTTGAGGCTTCTCCTATTTGGTACTACGACGACACTAACGAGAAAGAACAGGGGAGACTAAAAGTCTCGTTAAAAATGGCTATCAGTAAACTGAGATTTACACAAACAAAAAAGACAGCACTGACAAAGCAGCAGAGAAGACAAGTATGTATGAAGTAAGCTTTATGTGATCGTGGTCAATTCTAACTATTTTCTTTCAAAAGATGGCAGAATTATTGTCAGTCGGAAAAGAAGAAAGTGCTAAGATTAGAGTGGAAAACATTATCAGAGAAGACATTTATATTGAATTACTCGAGATATTGGAGCTTTACTGTGAGTTGCTGCTTGCACGTATCTCGTTATTAGACCGAAAGGAGTGCGATCCAGGGCTGATTGAAGCTGTTAAAACAATCATTTACGCTGCACCACGCACAGATGTCAAAGAACTTCTCACTATCAGAGACTTGCTGGCACATAAATTTGGTACTGAATTTACCCATGCAGCTCTGGAAAATGAAGATGGAGCGGTTCCTCAGAAGATCATCAAAAGAACCTCTGTTGAAGCTCCATCTCCAGAACTGGTATCACTTTACCTAAAAGAAATAGCGAGAGCCTACGATGTTCCATTCACCGAGCTTACAGATGAAGAGTTTGAATTGAGCGGAGACGATAGTGATACCGACGAAGAAGGAGGAGGTAAACCGATTTTTTTGGAAGAACCAATAGAAGACGATATTAAGAGTGAAGGATTGTCAACTCCTAGAAAGTTATCTACAGCAAGCTTACCAGATCCGAATGAGCATGGTAAATCACCTATATCAGTAAGACCACCCGGCAAGTCCAGTGACAATCCCCATCCTTCTCTGAAGATACCACATGATGTGGAGAAGAATGTTTCGAAGCAGAGAAGAAACACCAGTTCAAAACCGAAAAACGAAGCACAGGATAGTTTGGATGCTCTTAGAAAGAGATTTGAAGCGTTAAAAAGATGAATTAACGAGAATAACGTTTTTTTGTCCTTCTTTTGAAGTTGTAGTTCTTTTAGATAAGTGTTTCCGATAAAAAAAAAATAAGCGAATTATAGGAGAAAATAAAAAAGAAAAACATAAACAAAGACAAGACATATTAACTTCAAAGCCAATGGCGATATCACAAGTGTTCGTCTCATTTTGGGTTTTTGGCCTGCTTAACAATGTTTTGTATGTTGTGATACTTTCTGCTGCTGCCGATCTGGTAGGGCCTTTAGTGCCCAAAAGTACCGTTTTGTTGGCTGATATACTTCCTGCCCTTATCGTGAAGATGACTGCCCCTTTCTACATCCACTTGATTCCATATTCGAAAAGGATTATGGCCTTGATATCTCTGAGTATTTCCGGAATGATGCTTGTGACCTTTGGTGAGCTACAACTACGTCTATTTGGTATCGCTTTGGCGTCGTTGAGCTCAGGGTTAGGTGAGATTACCTTTTTACAATTGACGCATTTTTATGAGGAGACCAGTCTAAATGGCTGGAGCTCGGGTACCGGTGGTGCAGGCCTTGTTGGGAGTGGTGTATTCTTGTTACTAACTACTGTTTTACGAGTTGACGTCAAGACAACACTATTGATATTCAGTGTTTTCCCAATTGGATTCCTCCATTATTTTAGATTACCTCGAAATCATTTAAGCTATTCTTCTTTGACGTCTAACGAGTCCTCAGCTGGCCTACCTCGTGAAGATTTTAAGAACCATCTACTTTCAACACTAAACAGAATCAAGGGATTACTAATACCATTTCTTTTCCCACTTTTATCAGTCTACTTCTCAGAATACGTGATTAACCAGGCAGTTTCTCCAACCCTCCTATTTCCACTAGATAATCTTCCTTTGAAACATTTTCGTGACATATATGTAATATATGGAACTCTTTATCAACTGGGTGTTTTCATTTCTAGATCATCAGCTTCAATAGTGAGAATCAGAAATCTTTATATTCCATCTGTGCTGCAAGCGTTAAATTTAGTTTTGTTGGTTTTACAATCATTGTTTTATTTTATTCCAAGTGTTTATTACGTCATGCTTCTTGTCTTTTATGAAGGATTATTAGGAGGTGCTTCATACGTCAATACGTTTATGCTCATTATAGAAACGATTGATGAAACTGAAAGGGAATTTGCGCTAGGAACCACTTCGATGGGCGATTCCTTTGGAATATCCCTAGCGGCTTTTGTCGGGCTATGGATGGAACCAAAATTGTGCGAATATCAAGTTGCACATGGAAGAGATTGGTGTAGACAAAGATGAATTTATTTTTTAGTTCTTTTGACTGATATACCCAATAAATTAGGTTTACGTTTGACTGCAATTTTTGTAGGTTTCGGGAGTACGTTAACCAAAGGCTGATCATAACCATCTGAGTCTGAATCCGAATCTGGGCTTGTGTTATCATATTGATAATTAAAAAGGGATTGTTTATCAAGTTTTGTGGTTGTTCCAAAAGCTGCATTCGCTAATAATTCATCTTCTTTATCTTGTTCCTCTTGTTTCTCCAATTCTTCTCTTTTTAGTCGTCCTTTGACCTCATTTTGAATGTCTGAGTTCGCTAAAGATTCGTTTAATCTTTTATTCTTTTCCCGAATGTCCTCCAATTCCTCACTTATCTCTTGTTGTTGCCTTAGATCATTTAATTTGGTCTCTAGTTCTTCCAATGTTGTTTGTTTCTTATCCTTTTTCAACTCAAGCTCTTTGGCTTCTTGCTCCTCTTTTTCTAGCCTTGATAGTGTTTCGTCCAATGTTTCCTCTTTTAAGAGCTTATTGGTATTTCCAGAGTCATAGTTCTTTTGTGCACCATATTCTATAACATAATCCGCACTTTTTGGATCCGTTCTAAACAAAATTTCACTAGCGCATCTTGGACATTTGATATGAAATCTTATTATTTTCATCCCAAGATAAGTTTCACTTGTGGTCTCTTTTCTGGCATTGAATTTTCTTGACTTTGATATGTATTCACCGCAGTTCTGACATTTCATGGAGAAAGGTGTCATTAGTCTCACAGTTGGTAGACTTGCTGAACCAGTCTTGACCTTTTTCCTCTTTTTCACAATCTTTGAGGGATCAAAGTCCGGTGGGTAATACTTGTTGATAACCTTACGTTCTGACATCCTTTGTTACTCGTTCTGTGTCTAAATCTGTAGCTCAAAGTGGGTCTTGATGTGATTTATTCATTTATTCGTTTATTTTTGACAAAGCGCCAAAGTGGCGAAAATTCGCGATCAGCGGAAAAACGAAAAATTTCTGAAGTGAAATTGGCGAAAAAACGCGCTTACTTTTTTTTTTTTTTTTTTTTTTTTTTTTTGCAAAAAAATCCTTTTTGAATCACAGGCATATAACGATTTGGGGGCTTAACGCAGGTTCTTTTTTTCTATTGAAAAGCAGATATCGTTAAATCAGAGATCATATTGTTGGAAGACAGGATCAGTTTTTAATTGTCTTCGGTCGTTTAGCACTTTCGCTTAGCTGTAATTTTGTTCTTGAAACTTGTTCATTGTTATTAGTCAGTTCAATTTTATATTTAGATTTCTGCATAAGAAAGGTTTCAAAGAGAAGAGAAGAAAAGCAAAGAAAAATGAAGCTAGGACTTCTCACTCAAAAGCTTTTAATACTGTCACTTGTAAATACAGTCTTTTGTATTTGGCTGACTCCAGATGATTTGGACAGTCTGAAGAATGTGACGGGTGTCGTTGCAACCGGTTTAATGAACTACTACACAGGTGATGAATATGGGGAGACCGTTGGTATGTTTTCAAACCCATACTATTGGTGGGAAGCTGGTGGAGCATGGGGATCATTGATTGATTTTTGGTTTTACATGGAAAATGATACTTATTTGAATACCACATACAATGCTCTTCAGGCTCAAGTGGGTGACAATTGGGATTATATTCCAATAAATCAATCCACAACGGAAGGTAATGACGATCAAGGGTTTTGGGGTATTGCTGCAATGGCTGCAGCAGAGAGAGGCTTTCCCGACCCACCTGACGATAGACCAGGTTGGTTATACTTAGCTCAAGCTGTCTTCAACACAATGGCTGCGAGATGGGATGAGGAGGATTGTGGAGGTGGATTAAGATGGCAAATTTTTCAATGGAATTCAGGTTATGATTATAAAAATGCTGTTTCAAATGGGTGTTTGTTCAATATTGGTGCTAGATTGGCAAGATATACAGGAAATACAACTTATGTTGAATGGGCAGAACGTATTCATGATTGGATGTCTGATATTGGGTTAATCGCTGAAAATGACTGGTATTTTGTTTATGATGGTGCTAATATTGGCGACAATTGTACTTCTATTACTAAGCTACAATGGACTTATAATCAAGGATTGATGATGGCTGGTTCTGCTTATTTATACAATTTCACTGGTGAAGAGAAATGGAGAAACAGAACGAAGAGATACCTATCCAGTTCATCTGTCTTTTTTAACAACTCTGTTATGTATGAAGCTGCTTGTCAAGGTGCCGGTAATTGCAACAATGATCAAAGATCTTTCAAAGCCTATTTCTCGAGATTTTTAGGTTTAACAGCTCAGATGGTACCAGAAACGTATGATGATATTTATTCTTTACTAGATGCATCGGCTAGAGCTGCATCAAATTCTTGTTCCGGTGGTTCAGATGGGAATACTTGTGGTGTCAATTGGTTTCATTCTGGTTGGGATGGTTTTTATGGTTTAGGTGAGCAAATGTGTGCGCTTGAAGTTATGCAAAATTTGAGAATCCGTGACAGACCCGCTCCTTATACTGCTGATAATGGTGGTACTTCAAAAGGTGATCCAGCTGCTGGTACACAAACTTCTTCAACCAACTTGAATCCTTTAACTATAGATAGTGGTGATAAAGCTGGAGCTTCAATAATCACTTGTATTATTGGTTTATCCATCATTGCTACTGGTGTATGGATTCTTATATAGGTGAAGGGGGAGGAGATTCAACAACTTTATTCGGGATTCCTACATAATGACATACGTTTATGAAAAAAAAAAAAATAAGATGATTTCAAAATGAAGATAAATATTCAGAAACAACATAGATCACCAACTGTAGACCCAATCTTGGCATCTCGGCTCCACCAGACTTTTATTAGTTTAACAACGAATTCTCGATCTCCATTTGAATAAGGATCTAGACCCATGTCAAAAATATCAGACGGCTCAATTAAAAGAACCTCTGTATCACCAGTATCACTGTTTCTCACCGAAGCGTCATCATTTTTCATGATGCCCAGTATGATATTTAGCATTCTTCTGATCATACTTTGAAAATATCCAACGATAAACAATGACTTTTGGATATCACCTTTTATTTCTTCAAGTTCGGTGAGATTTTCATATTCTGGTTCTTCTTCAACTCTAGATTTCTCACCTGCAGAAGCCCACCAGTAGAAACCAGACCAAGCTAACTGCCTCCATGATGCCCCTTCTGTGTTGTCATACCACCATTTAAACTCTTCACTTGTATCCAATGATTTCAGTTCAGGATGACCATTGTACAAATCAAGAACCTCAGTTATTATTTTGAATCTTTTAAAATCTCTTTGAGATGATTTCAATGATTCAACAAAACCACCAGGAAGGGAAGCACTTGCTGGTAAAAGTTTGGGTATCGTTGTTGTTGAATGATTTGATGCGTTGAATTGAATTGCCACATCGTATAATGTGGTCTTGAAAAGAAGAATCTCATCAGTAGATGCAGCCACAAATGGATGGCAGGACAATATACCATTTTTTGGGTCATTCAAAGATTTCAACCAATCAATATCATTTACACCTACAGAGTAAACTGGTTGAACATATCTCAAGTTAGAATTCACGTTTGATCCACTTTCAGAAAGTATCGGCACCAAATCTTGAGGAATCGAAGAAAGGATGGCCAGACAATAAGAAAATGCACAATTCAGTTCAACGGATGGTGCATCAAATAGTAACACTCTCTCCCTCAATAATGTTGACCTCCAGACCTTAAACACCAGAGGACCGAGATGTTCCAACAATGAGGGAAGTTTTAACAGAAAATGATGACTGTGGTGTTTTGAGGAATATAAAGACGAGCTTGGGGTATCAATATTCAGTTTTGGAAGAGATTTTGGTGTTCTTGGTGATTTTAATGAGAGATGGTCAACTAAACCAGTTGTTGAACGTTGTTGGAAGAAGTTTTCAAAGTCCGAAAAGTCCCCAGATGCGCTATCCCAGTCACTTAGTAGTTTATCAAGCTCGTCCACATATTCTAATCCTTTGGTGTAATCTATTGGTTTCCATGATAGAGAATTTGTTAACTTTGACAGAGATGATAATTTTGAGCTTTGAAGAGTTGGGTCAACCAATATTCCCAAAGAGAACATCCTAACGTTGTCTCGAGAGGTTTCGTGATCATCCTCAAGGTTTTGATGGTAAACCGATACACCATACAGCAAGTTGTTAAAAACGTCAACTTGATTGTTTTTTTCTGGATCTTTTGGCTGCACAAATGAGATAACCTCTCTTTGAACTCCGTGAAGACCAGAAGGCAGACTTTTAAACTCGACGCCTTTCAAGGAAATGGAGTCATCTGCTTTTTTACTCCATTTAAGCTCATATCCTGACCTGACATCAAATTGAGTTAGGAAGATAGCACTGATAGGAGTTCCAGCTATATTAGGGTGATTTGAAGCGTTCTGGAGGTAAAATGCTAGATCTTTTGGTGAGGCACTGTCTCCCGGCAGAACGCCAAATGACTTCGTAGAAGGCTCAGCTGTGATTGCCTGACTAGTTTTGGGTGTTCTGGGAGTGTTTTCAGTGGCCATTATCGGTGAATCAAAGCGTTATTTGTTGCGGAGTTGAAGGTTGTGACGATTTATTGGTTTATTTCGCCCCGTTAGATTTTTAGAATAAGTTGTTAACCCTAAAAAAAATGGCAGATTCAGTTATTTAGCTCTATTAAAATATATATATATCTATGTATATATATATATATATATATATAATACAAAACAGTAGATCATAGTTCATCGTGAGCATACGCCTCAGGGGTTACAGTTGCTTCACTAGCCTCTCCACTTGTTTCCTCATTAGTCTTTTCACTATTTTTGGCTTCAGCTGCAGCCTTTTCGGCTGCTTTCTTCTGTGTTTTAATATGTCTATTTAGCACATTGTTCAGTTCTTTTGTTCTTTGAGCATGTATTTTTTTTAATTGATCTTCTGTCTTTACAACGTCCTCAAGTCTCTCCAGTGCTTCTTTTCTTAAATTGAACAACTCCTCTCTTGAATAATTTCCCAAAGATTCTTCGTCTTCATAAACTTCCTTCACCTGCTCAAATGTTTTTGATAGTGCTTTAGTTACAGACTCGAAATTATCTGGGGAGAACTCTCTTGCGAGTTTAGTCAATTTCTTTGATTCCTTTTCATAATCAAGTCCCACCTCAGCGTACTTTTTAGCTAATTCGATGGCTTCTTCACCAGCAGCCATTAATGTTTCTTGTATACTCTGGGTAGCAGCAACACCTTCCTTATGTATTCTTGAAAATTCAGATGAGTCTAATGGTATAGAAGATTGTGCAACATATTCCTGGATTGTTTTGACTAGAGTTTTAATTGTGTCAATTTTTTCCTTGATATCTTTTAAACGTGCACCATCGCTTTCATAGTCTAACCATTCAAGATATTCACCGATAAGTTGTCTGGTTTCTTCAATAGTAGACACCGGTCCTTTTTCCAGGACATCATCTTCATCTAAATATACTCGCGTGCTATACAATAAAGATTCAAGTTCGTTTAACTTTTCTGAGAACAATCTCCTTTGTTGGTCTTTAGCATTCAAAGTTTGGAGATGTGTTCTTAATTCTAACTTTGACGATGAGCCCAATGGACGAGATGACAAGTATTTAGATTTCGTGTTTATAGTTGACTTTTTTGATCCGTTCAATTCTGAAGAATCAGTAGGGTTTGATTTGAACTTATCCAAAAATCCAGTCTTTTCTTGTTCAATACCAGTTTGATTATAACAAATAGCTCCAAAATGATCAAAATTGAAGATACGACTTTCAGATAATGAAAATCTCCCAATATATTTGATAGATGAACAGTCAGTCTCATTGAAAGATAATTTGGGGATGATATCTTTTAAGTCAGCAGAGCTAATATGTACATAGCGATGCGATCCTTCAATTAAATCAATTGATAGCTTTTTGTTACTAATGATAGCATCAGTAAGGTCGACCTCTTTGGTTATATCATATTGTGATCCGATAGGAAAAATAACTCTTTCTTCGCCATCGTCGAATGCTATTCTATAATTAAATATAGAGCGTTCGGTAATATTGAATTCTTTGGTTTTGAACATATTGGAAATTTGAATAGCACGTAAAGTTGTACCTAGAACAGCAGCTTCATCCGCATTGACTGTCTTAGAAATCAGATCTTCTCCAATTAACGAGAGTAAATGTTGGTGAACGAATGGAACACGAGTGGAACCACCGGAGTATATAACAGACTTGATATCTTGGAGTTTTACGGATGATTCGAATTGGTTTTCAATAGCAGAATTGATAACATTAGTAATCTTTGGAGAAATATCAGTTAGGTATTCTTCAAATTCTTCACGAGTAACTTTGGTTTTGTAATCAATATCATCGAACAATGATTCGATGGAAATGAAGGCTTCATTATTAGCACTGAGGATCAATTTAGCCTTTTCTGATGCTTGGTAGATTTTGGCAATAGATCTATGGCTAGATTGGAATTTTGAAGAGGAGATTTTTGGGTGACTTTCCAAAAATCTTCCTTTAACAATTTCAGCGATAGAGTTAGTGAAGTATGAACCACTTAAAGACTCATCATACGCGTAACCTTCAACAGCAATTTCAACGGGCGTTTTATCATCAACTTTGTTGAAAGACACTAAGGTCGCACTGGTTGAACCTGCACCCATATCGTATATAACGTGATATTCTTTACCAATATTAAATTCAGTTTTTGTGGCATAGTTGATGGCAATAGCCAATCCACTGTCGACAACGGCAATAGCAGGTAATCCAGCCAATTCTATAGCGTCTTTTATGGCATTTCTTTGGGATTGAGTAAAGTGTGTAGGAGCAGTAATAGCAACCCCATCAATTTGTGAATATCCACCTGGAGACTTTTCTTTCAAAAGGGTGGACGCACGGGAAACAATGTTCTGTATGTTCATGGCCAAAACTTCTTCAATTGGATACTTATGGCTGCCAATTTTGAATGCGATTGTTGATCTGTTGTTTTTGGAATCGACTATTTCCAAGCCAGGATGTGATACCAAATACTGTTGAACTACTAGATCTTCAGCTGATTTACCTAGTAATGGTTTGTAATTCAATAGACACGACTCTGGAAATCTTGTACAGTAGGCAGAAGTAGCAGACCCATAAAGTCTCTCGATCTCATCTTGTTTTCCCAAAGGCTTGAAAGCTAGACCGGAGACATCTTTACGTTTGGAGTCTGCACTCATAACTATCTCGAAAGGAACACCAGGAGCCACCAGCACAGCTTTTGTGAAGTCTTGCCCAAAATCAATACCTAATATAGCAGCCCATGCTGATGTGAAGAGGGTGAACAGGACAAGTAAGGAGCCTCGTACTTTCATAGTAAAATCGGATGTGTAATGAACCAATGGGATAGTATGGGAAAGAGAGAGGGTTAGGGTATATTATTCAGGTAGAAATAGAAGCTTTGGAAAAGATCCTTTGTAGCTTGTTGGTTAAATCAAAACACGTAATCAGAATCATTTCGCGAAAAAATAAAATACTTACCCGGTGTTATATTACATAACCGAAATTACATAATTCCGAACTAGTGTTTTTTTTTTTTTTTTTTTGGCATAACAAATACGTTTAGTTTACTATAGTTCTTTAATAGAGAAACAAGCAACCACTATTACTTTTTTTTTTCTTCCTCTTCAATACGGTTAAGTATGAGCACTCAAAACGTCATTGAAGCTTTAAAGCAGAAGCGTGAGTATCAACCATTAGATCTTTTTTTTTTTTTTGGAAAGACAATACTAACTCATTGCTAAGTTATCAATGAGAAGAGGCTGACTGAACAACGAGTTCCGTCAAGTTCAACTGCAGCATATACGAGCAGGAGTTCCAGGGAAGCAACTAACTCTAGAGACATTAGAGACTATCCAGATAACAACAATTCTAGAGACACTCGTCCAAGAGACACTCGTTCAAGGGATGATAGAAATTACGATAGAAGAGTCAACGAATATGACCAAAGAGATAGAAGAGGTTATGAAAGAAGGGATCACCGTGGTCGTGATACCAGAGGTTTCAAAGATTACAGAAGAGATGATGGATACAGACAATCAAGAGATGACTGGCACGATCGAAGAGATGTTAGAAGAGATGACAGAAGAGATGAGAGGTTTGATAACAGAAGAGATAGAAGAGACGACAGAAGATATCGTGAAAGAGATTATGGTTATAATGAACGCAAAGAAGTTTATTCTCATGATGATCTATCCGAAGTCATTCCAATTGATCAATTACCAAGGAAGACTTTATGGGATATCAAACCAAAAGGATTTGAAAAAATCAGTTCAGAAAGAGCAAAGATCTCAGGATTATTTCCACTACCAGGTGAATCAAAACGTATTGATATATCAAAGTTGGAAGGTCTAGTCAGTAGCGGGTATTTAAACAGTCAGACATCTATCTTATTCGAACAAAAAAGTATAACCTCGTTAACATCCAGAACCTCAAAGCAACTGATCATTACTGGTGTTGAGTTTACATTATTTCCGGTCGAAAGATTAGTTGACTATCTTAAAAATTACATCGATTCACTGGCTCTAGAGGAGGCTTTTATTGTTAATTATGAGCTATTGAAGAGTAAACATTTGGTGCTTCATTTATCTAACCATAGTGTTACAACCATCCTATTTTCATCATATAAATACTTTCAAAATGATTTGAATTTGAAGATTAGACTTGAGAGACCACATGGATATATCACCCCAACGCCAGATGACGATGAATCAGAAACTCCAGATTCACTTTCAGATGACGAGAGAAAATTAACAATTAGTAATATTCCTTTTGATATACAAGAGGATGAATTAAGAGATGATTTAGAAAACATTGGCCAAATTTCGGGCTTGAAATTAATTAAAGATAAAGATGGGAACTCCAAAGGTATTGCATTTGTCAAATTTTTAAACGTACTAACTGAAGAAGCTATCACTAGAATCAACAACATAGTCATCAATGAGTCTACGTTATTTTCATTTCATGCTTCAAAAGGACTATTTTCCCAAAGTAAGAAAATATCATATAGATCAATTGCTGAAATCGTTGAGTCGACTGAGTCGAATATAGAGTCGAATGTATTAATACTGTTAAACGTTGTTCTACCTGAAGATTTAAAAAATCAAACTATTTATGAAGAGGTTGAAAAAGACATTTTCGAAGAATGTTCGAAATACGGCAAAGTTGATACTATCAAGATTCCAAAACCTGATTCGACTTACAAAAGAAATTTGAAACATTTACATACTAGTGTTGGGAAAATTTTTGTCAAATTTGAAGATAAAGAGATGGCTAAAAGAGCCTCTAAAGAGATTCATGGAAGAAAATTTAACGAAAGAACCGTTCTGGTATCCTTCATTCCTGAGTTGGACTACGAGTTGAACTTGTTTTGATGAATGTAACGAAGATAATTTAATACTTTCTGTAGTGCTTGTGAAGATTGGCGAGGGGCCTCAGTTATTGTCCTATTCTCGGGAAACAGTGCTCGAATTCAATATGGAGGCTTTTTTAATTAAGCTGCAAGAATTCTCCAAACTAGATCTAATGCTTATTGGTTATTGTATCGTTGCAACAAACTATGACTCACCCCTCATGTCTGTTTTTTGGACTCTTCAAGCAAGTACTAAGATTGAATAGACTAGCTGAAATGGACGTTTTTTACCCTTGATCAAAAAAAAAAAAAAAAAGAACTAGAGATATAAACGACTTATCACCGTTTGAATCCGAGTTACCTATACAGTGCTATCGGGAATATTTCTCCTACTGCCCGCTGTTCTGGTGAAGCTCAAACAAGATTACCATTTCAGGCACGAACGCCCGCTTCTTAAAGTGAAACCTGTGAATGAATGGAAACTTTTCTCAATATATATATATTCAACTATGAACATGATTCAAAAGTTCCGGTATATAGAGAGAAAGACCGTGAACTAACTAATATTACTGCTGAAATTGAGTCCCAGGATTCATGGGGCGATTTTGGATCATGCACAGAAGAGAACCATAAAGATAGAAACTGTGAAATCGGTACATTTATTGTTGATTATAAGAACAACAAAGAGGTTGAAGAAAGGACAGTTAATAAGTTCATAGCCATTAACTTTAAGTATAGAGACTTTAAGCTGCGTAATTTTGGTTTCAAAGAATATGGTCATAATTGTGTGTTATTGAAAGAAGATTATATAATTGATACATGCCAAAGTTCAAAACTAGTGATGTGATACCGTGATGGGTTATACTTTGATGGGTTATATTGCTTCTTATTTGCTCATTCGATCTGTATAATGTCTGAACTATTTCCGTTTGTTATTTGGTTGAAAAAAGCGAAAAAAAATCACCACAATTATTTCAAAATGGCTCAGATGTTTTCAAATGCTTTATCAAGATTTCAATCATATCGTCCGTATTACAGATATATTCGATATGATCTAAAAGTTTCCCAGTTCGATCAGAACTCCAATACTATTATGGCGACTGCCTACCTGATTTTAATATATTTCTTACTCATAATGGGGATATAATCGCCTTTATACTCAAAGTTGTGGAAGAGATTCTCATTTATCTTGCTATTTTTCAGCTCCTAACACTTGTTTATAATTCTGGGTTCGAAATCAATCTTAAAAAAAAAAACCAGATACTCCAAGCGCTTTGCGTTTGGAATATTTTGGAACTTATTTTTAGCACCCGTTATTGCTGATTTTAACAGCTATAGCAACATAGACACCTTTGGTGCTTCAATAAGCTGACAGCGAATCTTGGGATCTTGATGAAAAAAAAATTATTGTTTGTGTTTGACGTTCTAAATAACATCAAATTTTCCTAGCCTTTTGTTTGTTCTATACAGGATTTTACAGAAGACCGAGGAAATTATACTAAAGTTAACTACAGACTACGCGAAAAGGTTCAAACTGACAAGGATATTCGTCATATTCTCTGCTGTTGTTATAAAACTTGTTGAGGTGGTTCTGAGTCGTTATGTCTATCAATTGTTTTATTCATTAATCGGATGAATTCAATCACTTTTTGATCAAGGGAGGGGGGGTTGAGCCAAAGGATTCTTTGCTTTAAATATCTAGTATTTTGAGGTCTAAGAAGTCTTGCCTCAGTTGTGAAAGAAAACGATATTTTTGCGCTGGATTTATTGATAGTGGTTGCTTCAAAGATATGGTAGTCCTATTATGAGAACAGAGATGAAGGCTATTCGCCAGTCTCAGTTGAATTAGAGAATATTAGCGAATGATATAAACCAACTTACAGTTTGAAAAATTTCACGATTTTATATTCGAGCATATCCAATCGTATATGTGATTCGCCCCCCATACCTGTGATCTCAATAATACCATGACCCCACCAAAAACGGAAACACATAAATATAAACCATAAACAATAAACAACAAACCATCCATTTAAATCGTAGTAGCTGTTGAACCTTGTCCCTCTGTAGCTTCATTCTCACTTATGATTCCTTTAGTTCTACACAAAGGGCAGTTGTTCTTTCCATTCAATAACCAAGTATCAATACAGCTCTTGTGATAAAAGTGGTTGCAATTTCCCAACTTTCTCACGATCTCATTATCCTCATATTCAGCCAAACAAATCTGACATCTATCATATTCATTTATGTCATTCAAGGTTCTATATTTAGTCTTAAACTTGAAATCATCGGTTAATTTAACTTCAAATAATTGTTCGTCATGCTTGAACAATTCTTCTCTTGTGGTTACAGGAGGTTTGACTTGTCCAATTAGTTCTTGAAGATTCAACAGATCTTCATATGTTGGGTTTTCACTCATTAATGAAGGTGCTGACAGTAGTGGATGATTCCATGTGAATGTATTCCCCATAACAAATATAACCCAAGAACGCTGTTGGTATCTTTCATTAGAAGTTGAATCTTCTAATGTATAATCGTGTGACGTATCTGAAGAAATAGAGTCAGATAAAGACGAAGCTAACGGCTGGCGGTTATTAGACGTTGCATTTGCAGATAAAGCCGACCCTTCGTTTGACATCGATAAATTTATTTCTCCATCTGCATTACTAGCAAATGGATCAGCTCTTTCAGAACCTTGTTGAACGGATCTAACACCAACAATCATAACCGGAACCATCCTAGCATCATCATCATCAGTATCATTGTTCTGTTGAGTGGTGTGGTTATTTCTTGTAGAGGCTTCAAGTGAAGTTGAGCCGGATGAAGAAAGACTAAAATTCATATTTAATGAATGGTCGTTTGTTGGAGAGTCGTTGGAGATTGTATCATTATCAAATCTGAAGGCTCTAAAAAATGTCATGTTTTCTCTTGTCGGATTGGAATCTTGTAGGTTTCTTGACAGTTCACTGGTTAAAAGTCCATTTCTTAAAGCAGTGACGAATTCTTGAAAAGTTGAATCATTCCCCAAATTTCTTGAATCTTGTGGATATTCCTCAACTGTTCTAGATGTATTATCGAATCTTCTACCGTTTGTAGGACCTGTACCCATCAATGTGTAAACAGTAGATGTAGCAGCAACTTCCAATAATCTTGATAACATCTCCGTTTGGTGTTCGAATGAGACTCCACTATCATCGGTATCATTCTGGTTGTCAATTCTGCTTGATTGTTGATTCTGGTTTTGATCTTGATTCAGACTGGTTGGACGATGATTATGATGTGATGAAGATGAATTTGAAGTTCTTAATGATGACAAGCTCGAAAGCTGACGGATTCTTGGGGCATTTTCTCTTGATACAGCAGAAAATAAATCAGAGGCAATATCATCTAGCTCATCAATGAATCTTGAGCCTGTATTTGTGTTATTTCCAATAATATTGCCAGAACCGGAAGAACCTTCGATAGCATCTTGAATTGGATTTGCAGATGATGATGGTTCCAATTCGTTGATAATGAAGTCATTCACATTCCGTCTTAAAGACTCGGTATCTATGTTTGTATTGGTATTTGGATTTTCATTTCTATTCCAGAATCTCATAGATTCGTGCAGTCTTGGAAGTCTTCTCCTTCTTGAAGGTGGTAGAATGGAGTTTGTATTAGTCGACGACCGTCTTCTTCTCAAATTTGACAGAGTCGATGGAGTCGATGTGATTGGCTCTGTGGGCGTTGTTGCCTGGCGTCTTAGTGGCGATGAAGATGATGGCTGATGGTTTAGGGAGTCTGAGGTGGGAGTTGAGGATAAGCGGCTAGTGTATTGCCCCATGGTGATTAAGCCGTTGGAAAAGATGAGTTTCCAGCTGACAAAAGGGGGCACAGACTGAGTTGTGTGTTTGAAGTTCTTTTTAGTGGGTTGTAGAAATATAAAAATAAGTTTAAAGGTTTTTTTTTAATATGATTGGTGTTTGTTTTCAGTGTGTTGTTCTGAAACTTCTAGAGAATTTGATGATTTTCAACAAATCTGACTAATCTCCATGCGAAGTGACGGTGCTTTGACCTATTTCAACACTGTGTTCGTACGGGAAATCGAGAGAAAAGGCTTTATAAAGAGTGAAAGTTTCAATAAGAGTAGTCTTTCCAGGAAGGGGAAGGACGAGTGAGTATACCGAAAAATAGGACGGCTTTGACGGTTTTGATGGATTTGATGGATTTGTGATGGCCTTGTATTCAGTAATGCTATCTAATGGGATCAGCGGACGATCAGCATGGGGGGGCAGTGTTAATTGAGTTTGACACATTATGGTAATGCGCTTAATACCATTGCTTACTATTACAATTACAATACACGTCATCATACTAGTGAGAGTTCTTTGGTGAGAGTTTGGCTTCTCCAGTTTCTGTTGAGAAGGGGTTGACACAATTTGCTTAGCTTAACAATGCAGGAGGACTTCCGCTGCTATTGATACTCCCTCTGAAAAACTGCCTTTTTCTCCATAACCTACATATTTTTCTCTTGCTAAAAGAACATCAGCCAACTGCTAGTGGTTACCCATCACCGAAATGTATTCTCCTACTTCCATTAGCTGGAAACTTATTTCTTTGCCTTCTCTTTCTTTTATAGTGTTTTTTCAGCCTAATTTCTGTCATCGAGCCAGTCAAAATTCCGCTTAAGACCGAGGCTGATGCTTTCTTGCAATCATCGCGAATATTACTACATAAGGAAATCCCGGGGCACCAAGAAGTCACAGAAAAGGAGAAAAGGCATTTGACCGAAAGCACTAAAGGCTAATGGCTAATCCTATTCCATCGATCCTTTCCTCCACTATCATGATATTTCTGGCACCAACGTCTATATAAACCTATACTCTACCCCTTATTCTGGATAGTTCATTTCATTCCGTCTTTTTCCTCATCCCATTACAATCCATAATGACCGTTGCTGATAATCCATTCCCAGAAACTCAGGACATCTTGAAAGGTGTTCAAGTCAGAGCAAGAGTCCCTGATAATGCAAAACACATCATAACTCAAGATGCGTTGGCCTTCATTGCTGTTCTTCACCGTACTTTCAACAAGACAAGATTGCAATTGTTGGAAAACCGTCAAATCGAACAAGCTAAAAGAGATGATGGTATCTTGCCAAACTTTTTATCTGAAACTAAATACATCAGAGATGATCCAACCTGGAAAGGCCCTCCACTAGGTCCCAAACTACAAGATCGTCGTACCGAAATCACCGGCCCTTCGTCAAGATCAATGTTAATCAATGCTCTGAACGCCCATGTTGCTACTTATATGAGTGATTTGGAAGATTCTGCTACACCGACTTGGTTTAATGTTATTGATGGTCAAGTCAATTTATATGATGCCGTCAGAAAACAAATCGATTTCAAAAAAGGTAATAAAGAATACAAATTGAACCTAGACAAACATATTCCAACCTTGATCGTCAGACCAAGAGGATGGCATTTGGATGAAAAACATATCACAATTGATGGTGAACCAATCAGTGGGTCAATACTGGATTTTGGTTTATATTTTTATCATAATGCAAAAGAATCGATTGCTCAGGGATTTGGTCCTTACTTTTATCTTCCAAAAATGGAACATCATTTAGAAGCTAAATTATGGAATGATATCTTCAATGTGTCTCAAGACTATATTGGAATTCAAAGAGGCACTATTCGTGCTACCGTTTTAATCGAGACTTTACCTGCTGCGTTCCAAATGGATGAAATAATTTATCAACTACGCGATCACTCAGCGGGTTTGAATTGTGGTCGTTGGGATTATATCTTTTCATACATTAAATCTTTAAGAAATCATCCAGAATTTATCTTGCCAGATCGTTCTCAGGTCACAATGAATGTTGGGTTCATGTCATCTTATGTCAAACTATTGATTTACACTTGTCACAAACGTGGAGTTCATGCAATGGGCGGTATGGCTGCTCAAATCCCAATCAAGGATGATTTAAAACGTAACGAAATCGCAATGGCTAATGTTAAAAAGGATAAGCTGAGGGAATTCAATGCTGGACATGATGGTACTTGGATTGCTCATCCAGCTTTAGCTCCAGTTGCAAATGAAATTTTTAAACAAATGTTAACTCCAAATCAAATCAATTCTCCAAAAGGTGTTGAGAATTATGTTCCAATAACTCAAAGAGATTTATTATCACCATATGTTGAAGGTGGGGCTATAACTGAAAATGGTATTAAGGCTAATTTGGAAATTGGGTTAAGTTATATCGAAGCTTGGTTACGCGGGGTTGGTTGTGTGCCAATCAATTACTTAATGGAAGATGCTGCTACTGCTGAAGTCTCAAGATCTCAATTATACCAATGGGTTCACCATGGTGCTAAAACAAAAGAAGGCAAGGTTATCACCCCGGAATATACGTCCGAACTGTTGATTGATGTTGTTAAATCTTTGATCTCAAAGGCAAAACCTGGTCACAAATTCAACGAAGCTGCCAATTATTTCAAAGATGATGTTACTGGTAAAAAATATCACACGTTTTTAACAACTTTAATTTATGATGATATCACCACTATTGAAAGATCTCAACCTGCTACGAAATTATGATTTTAGTTTATGCTCTACTATAATTCAATTTTCAAATATATGATTTATTTTAAGATTTTGGAAAAAAACTAATTTTAGTAACTTAAAGTTCTCATGATTCCATTAGCAGTCATGGAGACATTCCCCAATTTGGTTCGCCTTCACCATTAAATAAGATTCTGTTTGCAGTTAATGGTTTTGAGACAAAATTATCTTCAGGTATAACTCCAGTTAAAGAATAATTTACTGTTCTTTCAACAGCTTTATGTCCACTATCTCCCATTCCCATGAAATAAGCAACCATACCAGCTGCTAATCCAGCTGCTAATGAAGTCCCAGATTTAGAAGTTGTCTCATTATTAACATTACTCGTTGTTTGGATCTTGACACCAGGTGCAAAAAGATCAACACAAGCACCCCAGTTACTGAAAGGAGCAATTGTATCAGTTTCATGATTGATAGCGCCAACAGTTAAAGAGCCTTTCGCACTTGCTGGTGAATAGTTGCAAGCCTGTTGATCATCGTTCCCCGCTGGTGCAATAACTGGGATGCCCTGCTTAACGAGTGCTTCAACAGCACCATTTAAAAGGGCATTTTTCTTCATTATCAAAGGAATAACAACTAGTGATGGTCTCTTTGTTACTTTTGAATCGCTCAAAATCAAACTCAATGCACTTATAACTGAAGATAATTTTGTTTTACCCTGTCTATTGGTTACTTTAACATCAAATAAATTTGCCTTTTTCGCAACACCAAAAGTTTCAGATGCAATCAACCCAGCAATATAGGTACCATGGCCAACATGATCTTTATGATCTAAAGGCTCGCCTGTGAAGTCAGCAATTTTGGTAACTCTGTGAGAAAATTCTGGGTTTGAAGCTTCAATACCAGAATCTAAAATATACACATCAACACCGATACCACCTGTTGGGTCATAAACGAAATCTAAACTTTGCTGAGGTCTTAACTTTTGACGCTGTGATAATCTTGTCAAATGTTTTGGAGCATTTTCTTGGACTTCAGCTAAAACCAATTCCCTGTCAATTGAAATTGAGCCAATGTTCTTGTCATAATAGAGAGCTTTGATCAAATCAGTATTGAAATCTCCAACAACACCTCTATAGTTGCCAATCTCATAAGCTTTCAATCCCAAATTTTCAGCAGATGCAACATCCACTATACTCGTGTTGTAATAATTTTCAAAGAATGCACCAAATGAAAAATCATTTTTAAATTGGATAACAAAGTTGACGGCTTGAACATTAATAGGAAAAGCGCCCAATGTTAGCAGTATAAGTATTGGACAATTAAAGAACATCTTGTACTGCGGGTTGGAAAGGACAGTGTATCCGTTTTTTTAGTTAATGTCAATTATCTTGGAGACAAAAGGGGGTTTTGTTTTCTATTTTTTTTTCTTTTGCTGTTATTATTCATATTGGTTTTGTGGTTGACACAAAAAGGATTTTAATACTGCAAAGTAAAATAAAGCAAAACAATAACACATAACAAAACTGGCTGAAGTATCAAAAAAAAATAAAAAAAAAAGAAGAAGAGGAAGAAGAAGAAGAAGAAGAAGAAGAAGAAGAAGAAGAACAAATTTTGTTTAAAATTTTATGTTAGTGTCATCAAATTCTGTGCTATCTGCAGACTGTGAATTCAGAACATAATCTGCTATTCCATCATTCGAATAATCGTACTCCATCTCCTCTGCATTAGCGCCATCAGATTGATCTCCAGGTGAGATTTGCTCTTCCTCCTCTTCCTCCTCTTCCTCTTCCTCCTCTTCTCCTTCATCATCATCCTCAAGAATATCTAAGTACTGAGTAGAACACACTTCACCCCCATCAGCTTCCGGTTTCAGTTGCTGAAGTTGAATTTTTTCGCGTTCTTTGCGCTCTTTGCGTTCTTTGCGTATTTGGCGCTTTCTTCTATCTTTTTCTCTTCTATCGTCAGCTTCAAGCCTTTCATGCTAAGTTTATTGCTGTAAGTATATGCCTATAACTTCAATTGGGTAATTATTAGACTTACCTCTCTATATTTTGCTAAGTAGATCTTCAATACTTCAGCGTAATTCTCAAATCCCAAACTATTCATTGCATAAAGTATATCTTCCCCATTGAGTGTTTTCCTCTTTTCAGCTTGACATTTATCTATTGCGCCAGATGTTATGAAAGAAATGAACTCAGAAACACATTCTTGAATACACAACTTGGACTCTTTGGAGAGTTTTGCTTGGGAAGGTAGTGCATTTTTCATAACTCTTCCAACTGGAGAGACAGAATGTTAGCATAAAATACGATTGCTTTCAAATCGAAAAAAACTTGACATACCATTAGCCAAGGGCAACCATCTATCCTGTTCACGGATCTCATATTCTTGATAGAGTCTCTCCTCTTCTTCTAACTCTTTTAGATGATTGGTCGAAATAACACTTTTTGAGATTGGGACGGTTGTGTAATTGAAATCTTGATCTTTGTAGTTCATGTTGTATATATATTCTGTATTAAGGGCCCAAATCTATCGCTTTGGCACAACCCATTCAATCTCTTTACTGAAAGAGTTGTTTTTTGTTAAACTAAAGATTCTTTGTTTACTGATGGAATAGATAAAAGAAAAAACCACAGAACACCCGAAAATTTTTCATAGTTGGAATTGAAATTTTGAAAAGTGTCATATATTCTGGATGTTTTTTTTATTTTTAGCTGGTAGTGTCTCTGCTCTTGGTTTGTGGCTCCTCATGTTGGATATTATATGACTGCTGTGGTTGGTGTTTAGGGGGTCAGGTTAACGAGTATTTGACTGTTTTAGACTATGAAATATAGTAGCTACAAGAATCTTAAACTTTTACAATTGTCTTGCTGAATCAGCAAGACAATTGTAAGAGATCTGACACTTCTAGTAACCATAGATGTAGATGCATAATAGTGATACTAAGCAAAATGGTTGAAAGCTCATCGGTTATTGAAAATATTTCCTTTCTTCTCCTTTATCGAAATTAGTTAAAAAGCTGTATAATTAGTAAAATTAGTAATCCCCAATTTTCTTACAGGTTGCAAGGAATATCATCATAGAGCTCAAGTCGTATAATTTATTTACTAAGTTAGCTGTTGCATATTACATGCAGAGTATAGATTGAGAAGAAAACACTATACAGTTTCGTTATCTTGTGGCTTGTATAAGCTATTTTTAGACGACGCCCGATTATTGCCGAAACAAAGGAGGTTAAGAGTTAAATAAAAACAAAAATAAAACTGATTAAAGGCTCTCCTAACTGTGTTATCTTTTTACATTCTCAAAAAGTGTAAATCATGAACTCACTGTTCTATATATATTCCATGGGTTTGCAGTTTTTCTTCGCCGTTTGAGGTTAGGTTCAAAAACCACAACAATGGACGACGAAGCCCAGGCCCTGGCTCAGAATGTCAATAAACCTGTCAAAAGGCTATTTACTCCAGTTTTATCCAAAAAAGTGCCTCCAATTCCAGCTGAAGAAGAACGTACGGAGATACCTTTGTACTATTCGAACATCTTCTCAAGACTGTATTTCAGTTGGTTGATACCTTTGATGAACAAAGGTTATAAAAGAGCCATTCAAAGTGAGGACATATGGCGTCTTGATCAAAGATTATCTATTGGTGTTCTTTATGACAGATTTATGCGGAACCTGAACTCACATTCTTTTAGTGGAAAAACAGACAATGGTCAACCTGAGACTATAAAATACAATTTAATAAAAGCACTGATTTCAACCTTCTGGATTGAGCTCTCTATCGCTACTGTGCTAGCCATACTTTCAGAAGTTAGTAGTATTTTGGTTGCTTTGTTGATGAAAAAGCTAGTTGACTTTGTTGAATTGAAGGCCCTGGTTCCAGAAACTCCACTGAAAGGAGGCATTGGCTATGCCATTGGAGTACCTGCCTTACTATGCTTCAGTCCGCTCTGTTCAAACCATATGTTTTTCTATTCCAAATTGGTGGGATCTCAAGTTCGAACAATAATTACAAAAGCTTTACTGGAAAAGTCATTAGTTGCCAGTAAAAGCACAAATCACTACTATCCTAAAGGAAAAGTTTTCACCTTGATGTCAAGTGATCTGTCAAAAGTTGACATGGCTTTTAGTGAGATCCCCATGATCATAGCTGCTCCTATTTCTATTGTCATTGGAATTGCCCTCCTAGTATCCACCATTGGGGTTGCGTCTCTAGCTGGTATTGGGGTTTTCCTTGTAAGCATAGGCGTTTTGTTTATTCCAGCTATGTATCAACTTAAACTGAGAGCTGCAGCTTCCAAATACACTGATAAGCGTGTTGGTCTTGTCAGAGAGATTCTCAATTCAATGAAAATGATCAAGTTTTACTCTTGGGAAGATTCTTACGAAAAAAGAGTTTCAAAAGAAAGAGCTAAAGAGATTTCGTTAATTTTAAAAGGGCAATTTGCCATCAACACCATCTTGGCAGCTATAGCTTCACTGCCTGGTGTTACCTCAATGGTTTCGTTCCTTGTGCTATATGCCACAGGTTTGTCAAAAGGTACTGGCTCTATCTTTTCATCACTTGTTTTATTCAATATGTTAGCAGACACTGTTACGAATTTTCCTGTATGGGTTGCCCATGGAACTTCTGGATTTGTTGGGATAAAAAGAATACGAGAATATTTGGTCACTCCCATCGAAGTATCTGAGCTTGATGAGACAGATTTAGGCGAGGATAATGCGATATCAATCATCGGTGGACAGTTTCAGTGGGAAAATTTTAACAATAGATCTGGTCAAGAAAAATTTCATTTCCACGGTCTTGTTGATATAAATTTGACAGTATCGAAAGGCGAGTTTGTTGTCATTACTGGATCCATTGGGTCTGGTAAATCATCTCTACTATCTGCAATAGACGGACTGATGAGGAAGACGCAGGGTTCTTTATCAGTTGGTGGCTCTACCTTATTGTGCAGTACTCCTTGGATTCAGAGTACTACTATTAGGGATAATATAACTTTTGGGCTTCCATTTGACTTAGAAAAGTATCTGCACATTATACAAGCGTGTGCTCTTGACGATGATTTCAAAAACTTATCCTCTAGTGATTTAACACTAGTTGGCGAGCGAGGAGTCACTCTGTCTGGTGGCCAGAAGGCTAGAATCTGCCTCGCTAGAGCCATTTATGCCAACAAAGATATCTACCTTTTGGATGATGTTTTGAGTGCTGTCGATGCTAATGTTGGTAAGCATATTATTGATAATTGTATTTTAGGTCTTATTAAAGACAAAACAAGAATTCTGGCTACGCACCAATTGGAATTAGTTCACTCTGCAGAAAAAGTCGTATTTTTGAACGGTGATGGAACTATTGACGTTGGCACTTTTAATGAATTAAGTTCTAGAAACGGTATATTTTGCTCTTTAATGAAATCTACTGCTCTTCTTGAATCAAGCGAAGCTGGAAGCCAAAAGAAGGATATGATAGACACTGGTATCGGCGATTCAAATATCAAGAACAATGAATTTTTGGCTGAAGAAAGAGCATTCAACAGTATTCCATTGTCCATCTATAATATATACTTAAAAGCTGGCGAAGGAATATTTGGGGCGTTTTTTCTGCCATTGCTGATTTTATCAACATTAATAGCTGTTTTCTTGAGCATTTTTGCAAGCGTCTGGCTGTCCTTTTGGCTGGATGATAGATTTTCTGGAAAATCTGATGGGTATTATATCGGTCTATACATCTTCTTCGTTTTTTTCGGTGTTATCATGACGTTCTTTTCAACTTCCCTTTTGGGATACTTTATCATTCAAGCATCCAAAACTTTGCATATCAAATCTGCTAAAAAACTCCTTCATGCCCCAATGAGTTATATTGACACTACCCCAACTGGAAGAATACTAAATCGGTTTACAAAAGATACCAACACACTGGATAACGAACTTGGCGAATATTTGAAAATTTCAGTCCATACAGCAGTAACAGCTTTTGGTATTTTGATCCTGTGTTTTGTCTATCTTCCATGGCTCTTGCTTTCATTACCACCTATAATTATTATTATCTCAGCTGTAACTAGTTACTATCTTGCGACTGCTAGAGAGGTCAAAAGATTGGAGGCAGTCACTAGATCATTTGTTTACAACAATTTTAATGAGACGCTGACTGGGCTGGATACTATCAAAGCATACCATCTGGAAGATAGATTCAAAGAGAAGAATGATGTATTACTAAACAAGCTAAGTGAAGTTTACATTGTAACAATTGCCACAAGAAGATGGTTTGGTTTGGTTATCAATACTACAATCTCAATTGTAGGGCTGATCATCACTCTTTTATCCATAAGTGGGATATATAATATCAGCGCTGCATCCGCTGGTTTGATCGTATCAAATTTTATCAATCTAATTAGTATGGTATCTGCTGCACTTATTTCATATTCTGAAGTGGAGAATGAAATGAACTCTGTGGAAAGGGTTTGTCAATATGCCGAATATTTAGAGCAAGAGCCTCCTTACAGCTTAAACAATGAAGAACTGAATTCCTCTTGGCCAACACAGGGAAGCATCAGTTTTCGAAATGTCTCGTTGAAATATCGCCCAGGCTTGCCATTTGTTTTGAAAGACATGAACATTGAGATTTTAGGTTCTGAGAAGATCGGTATTTGTGGAAGAACAGGAGCTGGTAAAAGTTCTTTAATTGCTGCATTGTATCGCTTAACGGAATTATCTGAAGGTGAAATAATGATTGATGGTATTGATATCAGCAAGGTTGGACTTCATAATCTGAGATCGAAGCTGTCAATCATTCCTCAAGACCCTATGCTGTTTGAAGGTTCAATCAGGAAGAACCTAGATCCATTTGACGAGTATCCTGATGATAAACTATGGGATGCTTTGAGGAGAAGTCATTTGATATCAGACAATAATTTTGCTAAAATTAGGGAGCAAACTGAGGGTTTTTATGACAAATTTCATTTATTGAGCGATGTTGAGAGTGAAGGGGCCAACTTTTCACTAGGTGAGCGCCAATTGATTGCATTGGCTAGAGCACTAATTCGTGAAACAAAGATATTAATCTTGGATGAAGCTACTTCAAGTGTTGACTACAAAACAGATGCATTGGTACAAAAAACAATAACCAGTGAATTCAAGAACTGTACTGTTTTATGCATTGCCCATAGGCTGAAGACAATCATTCATTATGATAAGGTTCTTGTTCTAGATGGAGGGTCGGCGAGTGAGTATGGTGCACCATTAACCCTGTTCGATAGTCACGGCCAATTTAGAGATATGTGTGTAGCTTCTGGGCTGGGGGACAAAGACTTTTAACTGTGAAGCTCTTTTACAACAGATTGCTGTATACGCATACAAATACAACTGGTTCACGGTACTTATCTTCTTGTTCTCCATATTTCTCTTCAAAAACGTTTGGTTGTTATTCTGGGTTAGTCATAAGCTCCAAAATTTTAAAGACTCAACTTATATTGGCCTTTATGTTATATCCACTTTTGCTTCCATTTTTTGTTTATGCCTTGAACTTTGCTTTGATTAGTTATTTTACTACTAGAGCGTCTATAATACTAAACTCGGAGGTCAGTTTCAAAGACATGTCTTTGAAATATTGCGAAAGTTCGCCATTGATATCGAAAGGACTATATTTCGAGGCTGAAAATGGCTCTAAGATTAGTATTTGTGGTAGAACTGGCGCTGGCAAAAACCCTTTGGTGATTGCTATATACAGAATTGCTTATTTGAGCACTGGTTCTATTGAGATCGATTGCATTGATACCAGCAAACAGGGGGATACACAGCTCGAGATCTAGACTGTCTATTGTTCTACAAAACCCTGCGTTTTTTCTTTTTTTTTTTTGAGGTATATCAAGAAGAACCTTTGATTCATTCAATGAGTATATAGACAAGGAATTATGGGACGCATTGAAAAGGGGTGGATTAGTGAGCCTGATTATTCTGGCAAACGTTAAAGGTAAATCATATGGTTACCGTAAGGTCCATTTCAAAAGTTAAGGTCAAGATGAAAACACTAATTTTTCTTGTAGGGAGAACGCTAACCGATTGCATTAGCTAGAGCACCGGTTCATAATTCCAAAGTATTAATGACAGATGAAGTTACTTCAAGCATTGATTATGAGACAGATAAGCTGGCTCAAAATGCTATCAATACCAAATTCAGGAAAATTTTTCGTATTTTTTGTTGCACATATATTGAGAACAATTGTTAAACATGATCAGATTTTGGTTTTTGGATCAAGGTGAACTGAAAGAGGTAGAAAAGCCTATTGATTTTTACAAAAAGAATGATGTCTTCACAAAAATGTACAAGGTTGCTGGTGCAGATGGTTCAGAGTTTCAAAATTTTGTTCCTGTATATTCCGGATCGTATTATGGTGTATATTTTTGGAAACCCAGGGCATGACCATTGGGGACTCTATTATATGCGTTGTTCCTCTTAATATTGGTCATTTTTTATATCCGATTAAATCCGGCTTTAAGATCTCTGTGATTTTAAAATATGCTATTGGAATGAGTGTGTATTGGAATAAGGTGGTTACTGAATATTAGTCTCTAGCTTCGATACGGTATCATAGAAATATCGCAAAACCAAACCACCAGACGTTGAAAGAGGTAAGCAAGAAGCTAGCATAGGTACGTTTTCAATAAGCGGGTAATCAATCGCTATCATCATTATGTAATACCAATAAAACAAGTATTTGTTGCATAGTATGTTTATTTCAACGTTTTGTATATTGAGATTCTAGAAATCACAAAAGGAAGACTTTTTTTATGAGGGTGAACTGATGTATTCAATCCTCTGGATAGTTTGAAATTTTTTTATAAGTAGAGTGTTCCAAAATACAGTAAAGGTTGCCAAAATGCGCCAAAAAATTCGCAATTTTTTTTTTTCAGCTATGGAGGAGAGACTGTTGATAGAAGGTTAAAACATTAAACGAGTCAAATAACCAAATAACCAAATAACCAAATAACGAAAGGTCTTAAGGTCTTAAGGTTTCAAGGTCTCAATGTCTTTTGGTAACAGAGGCGTTTTGTATAGCGTAAATACTGGAACGGCTCTTTTAAGGGCTTACATATAGAATCTAGGTATAACTAAAGTTCATCATTAACATTGAAATTTAAGCTAAAAAATTAAAATTAAAATTGTGCTGGTATGTGTTCACGCAGCGTCAGCAGTTCTTATTGGTTTTTTGATAATTGTAGCTTGTTCCCCTGTTCTCACGATTTTCCTGCCCTCAGAGTCTTGCTTTAACGGAACGTCTTTATTTTCTTGTTGCTGTTGTTTCCATACAATTTGCTCTGTATTTCCGCTCAGCACTGCAATCCTCATTGTAGCTAATAAATTATGAGCGGCTGTTGAATGATCATACACAGCGCCATTAAATGCACTTGTTGCATCTTTTCCTATTGAAGTTTTGATCAATGCTAATCCACCAGGATGATCGTTCATGAATGGAGTAACGTCATGAACTATTCCTGCAACCACTATTAATGCACGGTTTGGGGATTCAGCTTTTGCAAACCTTGTGAATTCTTCAGGCGAAATTATTGGAAGTTGATCGATTGGAACGCCCCAATTTAACCTTGCACGTCTTCTATCAATTAGTTTTTGTTGAAATTGAATTAAGCATTGGTTAATCGAGGACGATGAGGTTTTATATAAGTTTTTGATTAGTCCGAGTTTCGATAATACTATAAGTTCAATTTTGATTGGATCAAAATCATACCAATGAGTACCATTTCTAAAATCCGCTGAAAATTCATGGTGAAAATTATTGTTACCTTCGCCAAATGTTAGAAAGGATAAGAACCAATTATTTCTATGGCTTTTTCTATCATCATAGATCTGGGTTCCAATCGAATGACCAATGGAATTAACTAGAAAAGTTCCATGTTGAACAAAGATCATTCTTATAATTCCACCATAAATTAATCCACCAAAATAGTCATTCCATAGGATTCCACAAACGCAACTTGGGATTAAGAACCCAGTCAGAGTGAATAATTCCAATATATTCTTTTCTTGCCAATCCAACAAAGTATCATCATTCAAATCATCACCAAAGCATTCCTTGATTGAATTTTTAACTTTCAAATGAGGCGTGAGAAAAGACCAGGCAATATGGCTGAACCAAAATCCTTTTCTTATTGAATGTGGGTCTTTTTCAGTATCAACGTATCTATGATGAGCTCTGTGAACACTGACCCACCATTTAACAGAACCTAATCCTGCGCTTGACCCCCATAAGACGTGATGGAATTTAACGATGGATGTAGCAGCATGTGACCTGTGTGCCCACAATCTATGATACCCTGCTTGTATGGAGTTGATGGTTAAAATGTAGTATAATATTGAAAATTTTAAGGTCGGTGTTGTTAGGGGAGTGGTGAATGATAAATATATGCCTAAAATTGGAATTAGAAGACAGTTTAAAAACCCTTCCCATCGTATGAGCTTGTAGAAATAAAAATATCTTGTGAGCCTGTGGTGCTTTCTGGCAGGAATATTGGATGACATGGCTCGGATTTCCCGTTGTTGACCAGTTGAAGGATAATAATACTGATTTCTGTTCTTTTTTCGTGGTTTGTTGCGCTTTTAAAAAATGTTGATTTGAAGTAAAATCTAGAACGATTTCGCGGTAAAATTTACCTAATATCTACGACATCATCACAAAAGAGAGATAAACATACCAAATAGATCACTTACTTGGGGTTGAAGTGTAGCTATAATCGTTCCATCCGAGCGCATTATTATCACTGTAGCCACTGTGGTTATTCCCGTTCAGTTGAATTGCTTTCATTGGCGTCTGATTGAAGTTATTTTGTAGTTGTAGTTGTTGCTGTTGCTGCTGCTGCTGGTCTGTGTTATTCCAGCCATAATAAGATTTGGCCCTCACGAAACCAAATATGAAATTGCTGGTAAAACTCCACACGATAAACCCAAGAACAAATACAACAATGGCTTTTGCTCCGATTGGTTCTATTAACGAGTTCAAGATAATCCCCAATGTTTCAGCACTGACGCTAGATTTACTTGCAATCAAGTTTGGATCTCTTGTCATGCACATTTCCCAATCAATACACAATTTCTCCAAAGCTGGTGCTCTTGTTGATGGATCACAATTGTTTTCAATGTAGTTTTTGGAACAGTATTGGATCTCGATTATTAGGTTGGTTCGATATTCTTCGATCTTAGCATTTATATCTGATCTAACAGTTCTGATTGCGCTTATCAGTATATATAGTATGATCCCTGATGTAACTGCATTGAAAATCAACTGTAGATAAGAGCTGATTAAATATGGAGCTGGTGCTTTTGGTTTAGCATATTTAGACCATGGGGCTGGTAATAATGAGTCAGAGTTATTTGAGCTTGATGATGGGGAAGATGGATAGTAATGATGATGATGCATTTGCAGCTGAATAGGTTGATTTCCCCATGAACCCTGTACTATTGGGGTTTGAAAATGTTGGATATTGGTGCTTTCTATAGATGTATCAATCTCATCAATCGTGGTGTCATCATCATCATCATCATCATCATCACTGTGAGTAACAACGTATTTAGACAAACTTGAGGATTTCAAAGGTTTATTTCTTTGTTTTATGGAATTGGTTGAAGCGTTCTCTTGATAACTTGAAATATTTGAAGTGTCACCATCTTCAGAATCTAAACTTGAATCGAAGCTTTCATCATTTTCAGCAGTTTTCAATTTCTCTAGCAGGTTAACACGATGTGGTGAGTTGAAAGGAGATGAGGTTGCTAGCTTAGCACCTAATATAGTTGGGGACATAATCAGCGAAGTCGTTGTGCTGATTTTCTCAGTAAAGCTATTATCGTTATTTGAGGCGTCCTCCATTACCAAATCGCTCTCTTCCAGTTCACTTTGATCTAACATTTCACTATCATTATCGGAAACAGAAGTGTATGCAGCTCTTAAGGGTGAAGGCTTTGAAGGGTAATGTTTATGAAATGGCGACATTGAAGGGATATTTGATTTGGTCAATGGATCATTGATTGAGAGGGTGGATGTTTTATCCAATATGAGCGATTCTTCCTCTGATGGCTCAATTTGAGAGCTTGAGCACCGAGAATTATCGTCTAGCGACAGCGAGTGTAGCTGTGAGATTGAATCATTCATTTTATTGGAAAAATTCCAGTTTCGTGGATCTTTTATGAGTTGAACCTTTAAGATTCTTTTGGTGAAATTTCAGAATTTTTTTTTTTTTTTTTGTTTTCGTTTTTGTAAAAACTGTCAACAAACAATAAGAAGCCTACAACAAAATTACTGGATTCGGTTATTTTATCCGTCTATTCATTCTCCTTTAAGAAGATCAATATCTGCAACAAGACCCACCAGATTTTTGGCACTTTTCCCAACTTCTCCACCTTCTTTTATTAAATTATCACAATTCTTAGTAATTTGTTTATTGAAAAAATCTTTCAAAATTTTGATTCTTATTTTAAAATCTTCACAATTTATCGAGTTTAGATCCAGAGTTGTGTCAACCGTATTTTTGTTAGTCGTCAACTGTAGTGTTTTGGTGAATAGACCTAAATGCTGGTATGGTTTTGAAGTAGTTGGAATCAAATATTTAGTGGTCAGAGAATGGATTGTCAAAACATTGAACTCGTTTGACTCATTTGGATCGGTGATACCTAGTTTCATGAACTTTGCAAGAGAGTCCAATGCGTCCTTTTTATACTTGGATTTGCTGAGAACCGATGAAGTGTTAACTGATAACGATAGAGATTGTTTGGAGTCAATCAAGTTCCAATTTAACAAAGTGAAATAGTTTTTTAATGTTTTGATCCAATAAGTTCTGATTATGAGATCTGATCCAAAGTCGATCAGGTAGTTCAAAAACTTGATAGAGTCTGTTCTGATTGCTTGATTGATATGTGTCATGGCAGTATGTATGAATAAAATGATGGAGTTTGTATGTAGGTCGATCAGATTTGGTAGTGTTTTGGAGATGCTTTGAAATAGGTCTAACAAAGAGGTTCTAACAACTGAGTTCAAATCTAGGATTAATGGTAAGGTAGATGTTATTATTGGTTTGTATGTCGATAAGCTAGCATGCTGTAAATGGTTCGATATATAGATCAAAGTCTCTTTTCTTGTTTGGAAAGATGGATGTTTCAAAAGTGACAATCTTTTGATTAGATCTTGATCCACATTCAGACTTGCTTTTGATGAGATCGATTGATTTGGCAATGAAATTGTCTTTGCTGTGAAAGAGGTATCTGTGTAGTTTGAAGGTTTTTGTTTAGTTTTACCCACTTTCAATTTAGCTTTCTGTTTGGAAGTTGTTAGTACTGACGATATGTAACTGTATGATGTGCTTTAACCTACTTGAAAATCCTTCTTTTTAGTGGCTTTCTTCTTGTTTGATGCCATTATTGTAACTATTTTATGAAATATATATGCAACTAGTGATAATTCCTCTTCAAAGTCTTTAGATTAAGTTCAAGTTTAATAGAAATTATTAAAGAGATGAGCTTTAAGTAAAAAAATTTGATTAGACGCGAAAATTACTGTATTTGGAAACCGGAATTAAAAAAGCTTAGATCACATGACTAAAAAGTTATTTCCTCGGAATTTATCTTTGATTTTATTGTTTGAAGTTTCTCTTTGTTGCTGATCTTGAACCAAAGATTGTGTAAATATTCAGGTTAAAGCAATGAGTTCACGTGCATTAAGAAGACTGTACAAGAAGAACGATCTGGAGCCTTTAGAGAGTGATGAAGGTGATGAACCAAGTTATCACCAGCCAAAGAGGAGTGCTAATTTGTTCGCATTGATTGGGCAAGATGATGATGAAGAGGAAGAAGATGAGCAAGAGGAAGATAAAGCCGAGGAAAAGATCAGAGAGGATGATACAAAGTTGGTGATACAAACAAAGTCACAGAAGAAAAGAAACAAGAAGAAGAGTAAGAAGCGAGAGGTACAGAAAGAAGACAGCGAAGATGAACTGGATCAGATTTTAAAAGATTTGAAGCAAAAAGAGGGTACGGTTGATACCACAATTGAACAAGATGAAAACACCGAGGATACTGATTCAGCTACACACGAATTTCTTGACCCCTCATTTTCATATTTTACTCCTTTGAAACAACTCAAATCTGCGAAATTTTTATCTGTTAGTTCGAAAGATCTAGATCCTGATAATGAGTTTAAAAACTTATTTGGAAACTTGTCAACTGAAGCAATTGAAGATGCAAATTCTACTACTTCAACATCCATTCCTCCAGAACAATTGCAGCAAATTAAGAAATTATCAAAATTGGTTAGGGGCTGGGGTGGTCGTGATAGAAGGTCGATACCTGGTACTTCAAGAAAATTGATTTTAACTAAAATTAGAGATGATTGGATGCCAACAAACAAAAAGGATTTATCCATGAATGATATATCAATCCAAGAGTTATTAGAATTGAAATTGGCCGTAAGTGAAGATTGGGAAGACGTGCTAAGAGATGAAATTAAACAGCTACTTAAAAATGGTATCAATTACTACAAATTTGAGAGAGGTACTGATTCAAAAATTGCAAATTCACAATTTTACTCATCAGTTGTTTTACACCCCAATCATGAAAACTTAATGGCTTTATTATCAAAATTTCCTTATCATGTGGAAAGTATTTTACAAGTCGCTTTGATTCTTATTAGGCAAGGTGATAAAAGTAACAGTAATGGATTGGTTGAAAGAGCCTTATTTGCATTTGATAGGGGGTTCAAGACAAACTTTGATCTTACCAATGGGCTGACAAGATTGCCTTTTTACTACTATTTGAATCGTCAATTCTATTTGACTTTATTCAGATATATTGAGGTTTTAACTAAAAAAGGGACTTATTTCACTGCTTTAACGTATTGTAAAGTGCTACTAGGACTAAGTCCAGATGATGATCCATTGGGTGTGAGATATTTCATTGATTTTTACGCATTGTTATCAAACGAATATAAATACTTGGTTGAGTTTGTTCAAAGTCCATTGGTCAAGACATACTCTAAATGGTTCACCCCTGGGTTGGCATATTCTTCAAGTTTGGCATATCTGAAGCTGGGGGATGAGGTGAGTGCCAAAAAAGCATTGAAGGAGGCTTATATCAAACATCCGTACGTTGGCCTAAAGCTATTAGAAACTATTGGATTAGTTGATGACATTCCGTTAAAAGACCTATCTATATTTGAAAATGTCGGCGAAGAGACTGAACTATCGACTGAAGCATATTTGATAAGGGCTCCAATTATTTGGAACGATTCGAAAGATCGTAAATTCTTGCACGATTCATTATTGGAATTTGTTAAAGAGAATTTGAAGGTTCAACCAGTTCAAGATGGTATAATACCACAAAATTTTCTAAGATTTGCTATCTTATCAGGAGAAGGTCGGATAATGGCTAAGATTCCAAAAGAAACTTGGGAAAACAACGAAATATTTGAATTCGATGTTTTACCACCGCAAAATGGTGAAAGATTGCAAGAATTCATCGATTCAAGATTCGTTAATAATGAGATTGACGATGAAAGATTGATGGAAATGATCAGAAATCTGAGTTTGCAAGAACTGATTAATGAAGGTGCTGACAATTAAAAAAAAAATATAAAGCTCTCAGGGCTATTCTGTCTGCCGTAGTTATTCATGAAGCTCGTAGTAACATTTTGACTTCCTAAATAGGAAATAAAAACCATCGTTTTTAAACATTGCCCCACTGAATAACAAATAACTATCGAAAACACAAGAACACAACCTAGAAAACAAAACAACCTTTTTTTTTTCTTCTTTTTTTCCTTAAGAAACACCAAACCTGGAATAATGGGCTGGCTTTTTAAGCAAAGAGACGGGAAATCAGCAGATGGTGTCAATTTTGATGAGCTGAAACTGGAACAAGACTTGGTTCAGGAGTTACCAAATGATTTAGTCTCTTTTTACCATCTCAAATCACAAGAGAACAACTTCAAGTTTCCCAAAAAACCTACCAAAAAATATGATGAGTCAGAGTTAGCCAGCATCAACTGTGCTGATTTTCAAAGGGAATACGTGGACTGTATAACCAATGGGAAGTTGAATGAAAAGCTCAAGGGATGTACTGATAAAATGGAAACATTTCAGGATTGTTTAATATTTCAAAAAGAATTGTTCTACAAGCTAGGGTTGAGTTACTGTCAGAACGAACGTGAACTGGATAAAGTTCTAGCTACATCTGATAATTTGACTTTGAAATGGATGAAGACTTATGATGCGAAGAAACCATTATCACATGACATTTTGAAGGATGTTTATGATGAACGAGAAAAAATTTGGAAGTGAAAGGAGGCCTTCCAGCTATTTATTGTTGTAATATTTTACATATAGTTATTTATCAATTATTTATTTCATGTTTTATCTGATACACATTTATTCATCAAGTAATGTTTTTAACTGTTTCCACATTACCAGCTGTTCATCTTTTGGTATTCTAACCAATCCAGAAGTCGAAGGAAGAACAAAAACTTTACAATGTTCAAATATTTTGTCATCTGACTGTAACCCCCAGTTAAAATGTTTCTGTTTTAATCCCCTGAATTGTGCAATATAATCCCAAATTCCCTTTCCGACGATACATATGCACTTTGGTTTGAATGTATTGATTCTTTCAATTAGAAGAGGAACGTTGTTTCGCATCTCTGCTTTGGGTATTTCATCAACACTTTTAGTAGGCCTTTCTACCAATTCTGTAAATCCTATTCTATATTCTTCAAGCATTGAATAATCATCATGATAAGTGAGTTTCCTGTCAACTAATCCAGATTCAAACAGCAGCTTCCAGAATCGGTTTGAGTGGTGTGCAAATCTGTGACCGACTTCTGATGATTTTATGCTTGGATTGTATCCTATAAATACCAATTTCAAATCGTTAGCAAGAATATCGGGCAATGGCTCTAGGCCTTTATACCTGTCAAATGTCAATTTAGCCTTCGTAGGCTTTGCTGAAATTGATCTTTTGATGTGCCTAAGTGGCCTTGTTATGGATTTTTCTTCTTTGTAAGCAAATCTTTCACTCAAATTTTTGAATCCGGACATTATGAAGTTTCAAAAGGAAACATTGCTCTTTCAATTACCTTCTTTAGAGTGACAGTGGAGTGAAGGATAGTAAAAGTCTATGTGATTTCAAAGTTAAATCAAAATTCCGAGGATACACGTGATAAAAGACCCCGAATATTCTAAAACAGGAAAGTTTCCTAAAATAGAAGTTTTTTTAAGAGCATTTTCCCAATTGGGAAAATTAATTGCGTGCAGCGCGAAACTTCGACACGAAAAAAAAAATAACACGAAAAAATCATCGTAAGAAAAAAGAAGTTATTTACCTTTCGTTTTAAAAGTTTTGTTGTTAAAAAGATTGATACAAATAGCGAAAAGATGGATGAAGTCAACGATACTATAGATGCCATTTTTGGTGACCGTGTACGTCGTTTCCAGGAGTTTCTTGATTCTGAGGAACTTCCTACAAATTACAGAGAAGCCATTAGAGAATTGTTATATCGAGGTGAAAGAAGATTGGCAATTACCATTGATGATGTGAGGGAGTTCGACAGAGCCATCTGGAATGGACTGTTGAATGAGCCGGCTGAGTTTTTACCTGCTTTTGAAAGAGCTTTAAGAGATAACATCGTTGCAATTTACGATTCCAACAATCCAGCCTTCAAAGAAGTCACTGATCAAGATGTGTTCTACCTGTCATTCAGAGGCGCCTTTGGTTATCACAATGTTTCACCAAGAACTATCAAGTCTACCCACTTGTCCAAAATGATCTCTGTTGAAGGTATTGTGACTAGAGCGTCTTTAGTTCACCCAAAAGTCCTGAGATCTGTTCATTATAGCGAGAAAGCCAATCGATTCCATGCTAGAGATTTCGCTGACCACACGACCTCTTTCAATCCAATTAGTACACCTCCAGTATATCCTACTGAGGATCCGGATGGGAACAAATTGACAACCGAATATGGTTACTCAACATATAAGGATCATCAAAGCATAACAGTTCAAGAAATGCCTGAGAGAGCACCTGCTGGTCAGTTACCTAGATCTTTGGAAATTGTTCTGAATGATGACTTGGTCGATACTGTTAAACCAGGTGATCGTGTCCAAATTGTCGGGGTTTACAGATCTCTTGGAGGTGCTGGAAATTCGACATCTTCATTTAGAACCGTTATTTTGGCCAACTCTGTTTATCCATTACATGCAAGATCAACTGGTGTTGGTGCTAAAGAAAACATTACTGATTTTGATATTAGAAACATAAACAAAATATCTAAAAGGAAGGACGTATTTGAATTGATGTCACAGTCCCTAGCTCCCTCAATTTATGGGCATGAACATATCAAAGAGGCTGTTTTATTGATGCTATTAGGTGGTGTTGAGAAAAATTTAGAAAACGGCTCACATTTGAGAGGTGATATTAATGTTTTAATGGTAGGTGATCCTTCTACTGCTAAATCTCAAATTCTAAGATTTGTTTTGAATACTGCTTCTTTGGCCATTGCTACAACCGGTAGAGGTTCTTCAGGTGTTGGTTTGACTGCTGCTGTTACACACGATAAAGATACCGGCGAAAGAAGATTAGAAGCTGGTGCAATGGTTTTAGCTGACAGGGGTATCGTCTGTATTGATGAATTTGATAAGATGTCAGATGTCGATAGAGTTGCAATTCATGAAGTCATGGAACAACAAACAGTCACTATTGCAAAAGCTGGTATTCATACTTCTTTAAATGCTCGTTGCTCAGTTATTGCTGCTGCAAATCCGGTTTATGGTCAATATGATGTCCATAAAGATCCTCATCAAAACATTGCATTACCAGATTCTCTGTTATCACGTTTCGATTTGCTATTCATCGTTACTGATGATATCAACACTAATAGAGATCGGTCAATTTCGGAGCATATGTTAAGAACTCACAGATATATTCCAACAGGTTATGCCGAAGGCGAGCCTGTTAGAGAAAGCACCGGGTTGTCATTGGCTATTGGAAATGAAAAAATAGATGCCGATGGGGATGTTGAAGCAGAAGAAATACAACCTGTTTTCCAAAAACTAGATCCACTTTTACACGCTGGTGCAATTGCAGCTTTGAACCCTGGAAGAAAGTCCAAGAAAGATAAAATTTTATCTATTCCATTTATTAGAAAATATATTCAATATGCTAAAAATCGTGTTGAGCCGGTACTGACTAATAATGCATCTGAACATATTGTTGAGATCTATTCAAGATTAAGAAATACTCAAACAGATGCGAAACATACCACTCCAATCACTGCACGTACATTGGAAACCTTGATCCGTTTGGCCACTGCACATGCAAAAGTAAGATTAAGTAAAGTTATTGAGATGAAAGATACCAAAGTTGCCGAAGATTTATTAAGATTTGCTCTATTCAAAGAAGTTGTTGCTAAAGAGAAGAAGAAGAAAGCAAAACCAGAAGTTTTATCAGATTCAGATTCAGATAGCGATGCAGATCTGGATAGTGAAGATGATGCACCAGTTGCTCCAACTCCAACCAGAAGAAGTAGATTAACTCAAGAATCAATTGACAGAAGAAGAGTTAGACAAACTGGTCAGTCAAGCCAGGGACTAGTTTCGTCACAACATGATGTTGATGATTTTGTGCCAGCTGATACTCAAGATGAAACCCAAGAACCTCAAACCCAAGAACATCCTGAGGAATTAATTGAGAATTTGAACCTCCATGAACCTCCAAGCTCACCAGCACCTCAACAACAGCAACAATCATCACCATTAAGAGCTACAAGAGCCACTGAACAAAACAACACCATTTCTAAAGATCGCTATAAAAAACTCTCGAAAACTATTGCTGAGTTAATAATATCTTCCCCAATTTTCCAAACTGATGATGGTTGTCCCTTGGAGTTGTTGTTTGATGAAGTGAACAAGAAAGTTGACGGTGAAGAAAAATTCAATGAGAATGAATTCAAAGCCGGTATTGACGGATTGGTACAAGAGGGCCATCTAATGGTTGACGAAGGTCTTGTTTATAATACAAGATAGAATTTGGGTAATGGCGTTGTTTTATTATAAATTTGTATTTATGTCTGTAACTCGATGTTGCAACTGTTTAGTAAAGTTTGTCTGATTTAGAAACAAAAAAACACAGTGTAGAATAGACTACAAAAATCATCCAATGGTCAATTTTGAAGAATTAAATATTGTGTAACGATGTTAATCAGTGATCGTTGGATCCCAAGTTAGCACTTCATAAGTATCTTTATCCAATATCTTATAATCTTCATCGTCCAGTTCGACATGGTCCAAAACATCATAATTTTGTTTGATTCTAGCAACAGTGGCAGTCTTAGCTAATGGGATAAAGCCTTGAGCATACGACCATCTCAACAAGACTTCAGCTGGTGTGTATCCATGTTTCTTAGCAATTGCAGCCAATTCTGTGTCTTCGAATTTCTTACCTTGAGTTAAAGGACTGTAAGCTTCTAATAAAACACCGTATTTTTTACCAGCTTCTTGAATGTCTTTGCGTGGTAGCCAAGGATGTAATTCCAGTTGGTTGACAACAGGTTTGATTTTCAATCCATCCCAGGCAAATAATTCATCAAGGTGTTTCACACCGTAATTTGAAACACCAATTGATTTGACCCACCCTGCTTCAACAGCTTCTTGCAACGCTTTCCAGGTATCTAATCTTGTCTGTTTATTTGGATATGCTGAGTGGTTCAAAAATAAGTCAATGTACTGCAACTTGTCTTTAATCTTTTCGTACGATGACTTGATTGTTTCTTTTAATTGTTCATATGAGGTAGGATCAACAGAAACTATTTTGGTGGTGTAGAAGATATCTTCTCTTTTAACTTCTGGATACTCCTTCAAAAACTTTGAAATACCATTAGCTGACTCAACTTCATTCTGATAGTGGATGGCAGAGTCAATGTGTCTATAACCAGCCTTCAAAGCTTCATAAACCAAGTTTGTAGTGACATCCGGTGGTGTTTGATAAACACCGAACCCAGAAACTGGAATAGTTTCGCCGTTGTTCAAGGTATATCTTGTATCTTTCTTGATAGTAGCTGGTGTGGACATTATTGTAATAAGGTGAATATTCGAATATCTGGATAGTTGAGTTGCTCTAATGCTTGAGTTGCTCTAATGCTTGAGTTGCTCTAATGCTTGAGTTGCTCTAATGCTTGAGTTGCTCTAATGCTTGAGTTGCTCTAATGCTTGAGTTGCTGGAATGTCAAGAGTAGGAAGGAAAGCTCTTATTTATAATGGTTTGGTCGCAATGCGTTTTTGTCACGGGGGAGTTAAGGGGAATTAATACGGTATTAAGGGGGAATTAAGCTTGCCTGGAAACCAATAGTCAAAACATAGTTAAGAATTACATCAGAAAAAAAGATCGTGTATATTTATGAACAGATCCAAAACAGAAATGTGCGCTCAATGAAGAAAATAATATTCTCTTTGTTTGAACACCATCAGAAATCAACAAATCTACTCTTGATTGGTTCTGGACGCTTATTCTGTGTTATTCTCCATATTATGCATCATTGAAATTTCAAAAGGGTTTCCGCCACCTCCATTATTACTACTAGTTAAAATAGCAGGTGTGGTCATTGCAGAAGAGGAATACATTGGATTATTAGATGATGTAGGTAATGCACTCTGGTTATTAATGTTCAAGAAGTTCGAATTCATTTGAGGAATGGACATCACTGATGGGATCGAACTCAACATCGATGTTTGAATACTTGCACTCTGTGGAACTGATGATGAATTTGATGGATTTGATGGATTCGATGTGATTGCTGAATTGGAACTATTGCTGAATGAATCATTGATCAGACGGTATGAACTGACTTCTAGCATTATGGTGACATCCTTGGTTGCTTTGGTTAGATTTGATAAAGAAGGTCTGACTTCATTCAAGATTGAGCTCTCATTCATAATAGATTTTGTCAACCCTAAAATCGAAATGATCGACTTTAAGTAGTAGTTAATTTCATCATAAAACTTCTTTTTTTCCGATATCGCATTATTTGGAAACGATTCATCCTTTAATGAAAGCTTTTGTCTAATTTTTTTGTTTAACTCCATTGAAACAACACAAGTTGAAGTTAATTCTCGTATCTTGGAAATAACACTTGGACTGAAATCATCTCCTCCTTGAGTTGCATTCGGATTTGTTACGGAAGACGTTGAATTTGCATTTGATAATGCACTTGCTGATAGTGAATTGTTCAGCTCAGAGTAAACTTGATTGGAAATGTGGAGCGCATTTGAGAGTGATTCATATAATTTATCGTCTACCTCATTATATTCATTGAGCTGTTGTTGGGTTATTGTGATCGCTCCATGATCTGGTATTCTCAATGCTGGTAGTTGACTTCTTTCTTTCTTTGTAGCACTTGAAGAATAATTGGTGGTTGACGATTGTGAAATGATTGAGTTTGGAGTGAGTATCTTATAAGCATTGTAAACCTCTGTGTATGATAAAAAAAGACTCATAAATAACATTCTAGTGAAACAAACATCTGTATTTTTCACATACCTCTCAAAATTCGATTGCAACAAGCCAATCAATTTTTTGAAAATTACAATAGTACCAATCACGTTCTTCAACACTTCATCAAAAGAAACAATTCCAGCCGATTGTTGATTATGTCTTTCTTCAGTTTTTTCTAAACTATCAACCAAATGTTCGATTTCGATTTTTGACGAATACAGAGTTGACACAATATCGACAATTATCTGCTTTTCAGAGCAAAAACTATTCACTTTCTTCAAAGTTGTGGTGAATTCGTTAAGAGCAAATAAAACTTTTCTTGATATCTCAACGATTTTGAACGTCGGAAATTGGAGATTTACTGGAGTTGTTTCAGTTTTGGTTTCTTCGGGAAGAGTCGAAAGCCTCTTGAAATAATCATTTGAACGATTTGACTGTGGAGCATCTAATCTTTCGGGATTACAAGGAGAGACTGAAGATGGCAAAGTGGCATGCGCAGGAATTTCATAATGTGGTGTCGACTGGTTGGTGGTTGAGCTTAATGTCACTGTTGAGGTTGAGAATGATCTGTTTCTTTTAGCATCAATACCTGAGGTTGAACTAGAAGTTGCTTCATGCTGTTCTTTGATTATTTCACTTGAAAGGTCATGATTTGGTCTTTTTATTATGAAACCCATACGTTTAGCTGCCCTTGAACTTACATAACTTTCAGATGTGCTTCTTGATCTTTCTAAATGCTGTTGAATAGGTTTCTCATCTAAACCTTGGCCACCAGGAAATGAGTCTTGCAGTTCAGATTCAAATTCAGGTTCAGGTTCGTATGTTAATAGAAAGGTTTTGATTTCATGTAACCATTCTTGGGAATGTTGTTTGAATGAAATGTTACTAATAAAATTCTGAATATGTGATTTGAAAGGGTTGTTTTCAATCTCCAATATTTTCAGGTTCTTTATTGATAATATTGATTTTGGAATAATCTCAAACTTGTTATTTTTAATTGAGAGAACCTTTAAATTCCTCAAAGATCCTAAGTCTGAGGGTAGGTCAACCAAGTCATTAAAACTTATATCCAGTATCTCTAAATCAACCATTTTGGTCAAAATTTCAGGAAATTTGTTGAATTTGTTATCATGAATGTCCAAATACCGAAGTTTATCCAGCCTGTTGAAGTATTGAGGTAGAGATGTTATCAGGTTGTTCTGTAAACTCAATCTTTCCACAGAGTCTCTTATTAATTCTATAGCTTCCGGTGATATTGATTGGATGGAAAGTCCTATCAACTTCACCGTTCCAACCCCTTCTTGGCTCTGTTGAGAGCGTTTGAGCTCTTCTGTAATTATTTGCACTAGACGAGTGCGGTTTATTGAAGGCTCAGTCATTTTTAAACGATTTTCACTCTGTTTTGATGGAATTTAGCTGTTGATGTTTTCAGGTTTTGATTTCAAGTGATTTCTAGAAGGAACGGAAAAAGATAAAAAAAAATCCCAAATAGGAAATTAACCAAAAAAAGACATTACTAGTCACGTGTATGATTGTATAGACGATTTTTAATACATTAGAGTGATACATTAGAGTGATACAACGGTCCTATCCAATAAAAGCGATTGTGTGAATAGTAGTAACAGTAATAATAATAATTGAAATTTAACCCCTTTTATGATGTACACCATTATAGTAATAAGAAAGAAACACGTGAACAAACAAACAAGCACCCTGCACAAACAACACACCCTAAGTTTAATTTATAAAGTATGACGAAAGAAAATGCACTAACTTAATGTGAAGAATAATAATTAAAAGACATGACATTCAAAACAGAAAACTCCCCAGACCTAGTAACTCCGCCGCTATCAGCAATGGTGATGAAATTTTATATAATTCATTGAAATTGATATTTACCAGAAACTCCATTATCACAAACGTGAGATAACTCCAACTGTTGAAATTTTTCAGAGCTTTTATGGTAATAAAGCCCTGTTATATTCCCATTTAATTGATTGAAAGAAATATAATAAAATCCAGCAAAAGAAGCCCCTTCAATATTGTCAATTTTATGATCAGGAACTAAAAATTTTTCCTTCCATCTCATATAAATATTTTCAAACTTCATGAAGTCATTATGAGAGTAATTTTTTTGGATTATTTTCTTTGTTGGTAGTTTAGTTTTCCAATTTGGGAATTTGGACCAGTGCTGAATATCAATTTCATTAGAAGATCCCCATGACGGGTCGTCTGTAAAGAATGAATATTTATCAGATACAATTTCACTTTCAAAAAAAGTAATGATTTCAGGATGAGATTCAGTAAGTCCTTGGATTTTCAAATAGCCATTCATATAAGATTTTGACAGATCAACATATTGCAGTTCAACTTCAACTTCATAAGTGGATCTACCAGATTGTTGCGAGCCAACAAAACGGGCTCCTGGCTTCAATATGGAAGTGGATGAAGGCTTGAATTGCGTTTTATGGAAATAGTCATTAGTCAAAGAAATATGATTGTTTGTGATATCTTGGGCATTAGGGGTCATTGATTGGTCATTAGAGGTTGTGGAATCATTGGTTATTGTTAGAGAAAGGGTATTAAGCGAGGATGTAGAGGAGGCAATAGAACGTGACAAAAGCAATCTTCCTAGCGCACTCTTGGAGTCAAGGTTTGATGAAGAAGACTCTTCAGGATGTAGGGACGATGCCTCAGATTTCGTTATGTGGTGTTTTGATTCAGGAACAGCGAGATCTGGGAGGGCACAGGCCACCAGAGAATCAGTAGCTTCGTTATGAGCAGGCATCACAGGTAGGAAATAACTGTGTAAAAGTTAACAAAGACGAAGATTGGATGGGCTGGGAGAAAGAAAGAAAAAATTAGCAGAACATGCCCTTTTTTTCAGTTTTGGGTTTATTTAAAAAAAGCGAAAACATGAAAATTTTTGGTGTCATTTCGCGAATTTTTGACGTTTCTTTTTTTTTTTTTTTTTTTTTTTTTTTTTTTTTTCTTTCGCGAATTTTTTTTTTCTCTCGTTTCTTTTTTTTTTTTCCTCCGTCAATTTCGAAATCCGAGGAAATTTGGCAGTATTACATAATCAAGGTAATTTCACGTGATATTACCTCGGATTACTTTTCGATTAGCATAACTCAGTTGAAACCATTTAGATCTAATCATCATTCTCATGCTAGAAAAAGACACCACTAAGATCAGCAATGGAGAGCAATATTGATGATTTGATACAGCGCCCAAGATGGACAGATTCAGATGAGCAGGTATGTTTTTTTCTTTTTTTTTGGCTGTGTTTTTGTTCTGGTCACATCACCTTTAATCGCATTATTAACAATTGAGATATTCTAGCTCATCACAGGCCCATTCAACTATCTATCCCACTCGCCAGGAAAACAACTTCGAACACAACTGATCTACACCTTTAACACGGTTCTCAATATACCCGATGACAAGCTCATGATAATATCCAAAGTGATAGAAATGCTTCATACTGCGTCATTGTTAATCGATGACATTGAAGATGATTCCAATTTAAGAAGAGGTAAACCAACAGCTCATCTAATATACGGTGCACCTTACACAATTAATTCAGCAAACTATATCTATTTCAAAGCTTTGGAAGAGATATCGGGGCTAGCAGCTGGCGAGACTAAAAGCATAATTATAAAATTGTTTAATGATGAACTGTTGAATCTACATAGAGGTCAAAGTCTTGATTTGTATTGGCGGGAGAATTTGATCATTCCGGATGAAGAACAGTATATCAACATGGTGATGAATAAGACTGGGGGGTTATTTAGACTTGCTGTTAGACTGATGGAGATTTTCAGCAAGAGACCCCAAACTAATGGGTCGTTGGTTCCATTGGCCAACCTCTTGGGAGTTTTATATCAGATAAAAGATGACTATTTGAACTTGAAGGGCGAAGAATTACAACAGAATAAAGGTTTTTGTGAGGACATCTCAGAGGGGAAATTCTCGTTTCCAATCATCCATTCGCTCAGAACAACCCCTAGTGATAAGACATTGCTCGGGATATTGAAACAACGAACTCATGATGATCAGATCAAAGCATTTGCGTTGGAGTTTCTGAAAAAGACAGACAGTTTTGGATATACTTTACAATCGCTGAACTCGGTCAAAGTCAAAGCTATTGAGTTTGTCGAAAAACAAGGTGACTCCAACCAGTTTTCAGAGATTCTCAATGTGATCCAGATGCTCTCAATCACTCACTAAACCACTCACCACTTACCAACCACTCGCTATACTGCCATATACTTTAATGAAACTGAAATGAAACTGAAACGAATAGTCGAGTTTTACGTAATCGAAAGTCACATGTAATTTTTTTTTTTTAAATTTTCTCTGAGGAAAAAAAAAAAAAAAAAAAAAAAAAAAATTCTTTTCTGCCGTTGAAAAATGAACATTGATTGATCTCTCAAGCTTTGACCCAATTCTGGTTAATATTCCTGGTTATTTGTTAAACAACAAACATTGAGTGTTTGTCAATTTCAATTCATCATTTTTCACGTTTTTGCCTGAACTTACAAGTCTCCGAATCTCAATCAAGTTTATTTCTTCCTTTCTTTCTTTCTTTCTTCCAATAGGGGCAAAGCATTATCGATAATGTCTAATCAAAAACAACCAACTGGGAAATCAAAGATAAAATCCCCAACTAGCAAAAATGGGAAAGATCACTTGGTAACAAAAGTTAGTGACCAAGTCAAGGCTGACGCAAATATCGAACGCGAAAAGAAGAAGCAGAACTTTATTGTTAGAGCAATATGGACCATCGTCATGTTTTTGGGATTTGTTGCTATATTATCATTAGGCCAAATATGGACCGTTCTATTAATTTTCATTTGTCAAATTTTGGTTTTCAAAGAATGTATTAGTGTCACTTCTGTAACATCAAAAGAGAAAAATTTAAATTTAACCAAAACTTTGAATTGGTATTTTCTATTCACAACTATTTATTATCTAGATGGGGAAACAGTCATTCATTTTTTCAATCATTTAATCTTCACTAATCAATTTCTTGCCCCATTAGCCAATCATCACAGATTTTTCAGTTATTGGTTATATATTTTGGGATTTGTGTTTTTTGTTGCAACTTTAAAGAAAGATCATTATAGATTCCAATTTGCACAACTATGTATCACTCATATGGTTTTGTTATTGGTTGTCGCACAGGCTCATTTGATCATCAACAATGTTTTTAACGGGTTGATTTGGTTTCTATTACCTGTTCTTTTGGTTATTACCAATGATATTTTTGCTTATCTCTGTGGTATTACATTTGGTAGAACTCAACTAATTGCAATTTCTCCAAAAAAGACAGTTGAAGGATTCGTTGGAGCTTGGGCTTTCACTTTGATTACTGGCATCGTTTTAGCAAAAGTTTTGTCAAGTTTCAATTACTTGATATGTCCAGTTCAAGATCTAAGAGAAAATGTCTTTACACATATTTCATGTGATGTTAATCCGATTTTTACTTCACAAACCTATAGAGTTCCACCAGTTATTGCAGAGAAAATAGGACAAGCAACAATCACAATTAAACCGATTTATTTCCACTCAGTGAACTTGGCATCCTTTGCCTCTTTAATTGCACCATTTGGAGGATTCTTCGCAAGCGGATTGAAAAGAACATTTAAAGTTAAAGATTTTGGACAAACCATCCCAGGCCATGGTGGTATCACCGATAGAATTGATTGTCAATTCTTGATGGGGTCATTTGCTTATTTGTACTATGAGACTTTTTTGAGCACCAATAGATTTAACGTTGGAACTGTGTTACAATTGATTGTTTCAAATCTAGAGCCTAAAGATATTGTTGTTTTGGTGAAAAAGATTCATTTGTATCTGTATAATTCTGGAGTACTCAAAGAGAGCGTTTACTATGAGTTAGAAAGACTTCTCGACTAGTTCGTTGGGAACCTTTGTATATATATATATTATACTAAACAACATGTGACGTAATGATCCGTAGCATCTTTAAGACTTTCCACTGCCATATGAGTAGCTATTGCATTGCAATAGCTACTCATAACCTTGACATCTTCCAAAAAGAACGTGATTTGAACCAAATCGTGCACAACGTGACTCATAATCATATATTTCGAACTAATGTAGACAAGTTTCTGTTCGTATTGGGACTTATATTGTACTTGATCAATTCAAAAGCGAAACCCCTCTCAATTAAGAGTGAACAAAACAAAACAAAACAAAACAAAAAAAAAACACTTTGAACACAACGGAAAAGAGAGCAACGGTAATAACAGAAGCACGGAATAGTGGAAAACTGTTTATCAACAACTGGTCCGGTCGATTACAAAAGGCCTGTCAATACGCGGACCGGCAAAAGCCTCAAATGCGATGTGAATTGGGGGGTTTGGTTTTTTGGTTTTTTGGTTTTTTTTGTTATTTTGTTATTTATCAAGAAGCGGATTCAATGCGAGTAGAAGCGATTCCAAGCGATCCAAAGTGATTCGAGGCGAGTAGAGCATACAAGCAATAGAGTACAAATAGTAATTAAAGCATAATAGAGGACAAAACAAAGGGGCTTTACCGGGTTTAAGCCAGGGAAAAAAGAAAAAAAAGCATTTCCGGAATTCAAAGAAAGAAAAAGAACATGAGTGTGCTCAAACCAACCGGAAATGAAAAGAGAGCCAGATTTGCATTTGTCATCGGTTTTTTGTCTTAATTTTTAGTTTCCAATATCCATCTCATCTCACTCCAGCAACCATCTACCAACCACTGCTGAAAGTTGTTGTATAAAGCTGTGTTACACATTTGTCCTCTATCCAGAGCCACACAACAATCTCCTTCTACGTTTCCTTATTATTCAGTCTTCTTTCCACTGTTGATTCATTGCTACTTTTATCTTCTTTTCGTGGGGTTTGTTCATAATATTGCCACCCATTGATCGAATAAACTGTGTGCGTTTTATTTATCAAACACAACTTTTCCCAATTCTCATTGCACTAAACCTGCACATACACTTTCTAGTACTTTTGTTTAGCACTCCTGTTTAGCGCTCATTCAATTAGGGTTAACGTGCTTCCTTTTTTTCCCGCTTTTTTTTTCCTCCCCCCAGCTGATTTTAATTTTAATCAATTTCACGATAGAGAGAGAGAGAGAGAGAGAGAGAGAGAGAGATACTTATAATGACTGACATATATTCCAAAAGACAAATTTCTAAGGAATTTGAAGATGAATCCCTGGACTCTGCTTCGAAGAGACAAGAGACGGACAAAAAGATGAGTAAACCAGGTAGAAAACCAATTGATACTGAACCAAAAAACAAAAGAACCGCTCAAAACAGAGCCGCTCAGCGGGCTTTTAGAGAACGCAAAGAACGTAAAATGAAAGAATTGGAAGACAAGATATCGGCCCTTGAAGGTGAAAAGAAATCTGCAAATACTGAAGCTGAATTTTTAAGGGTGCAGGTTCAAATGCTGATGTCTGAGCTGGCTAAACATCGTGGTACGACGGATATCAGCGATTTGAAGCTACCCCAACATAATCACAAAGCATCAGGTAGCTCTTTGAAAGACACGCCTACAAGTGACATGTCAAGTACATTTTCTCCTATTGGTTCGGAAGCCACCAGCAGAAGTACAGATGATTTGAACAACAAGACACCACAATTTTCGTTTGAATTCCCATGGAGTCGCAAAAATTCAGCAAACAGAAAAAGCCCCTCAACTGCCAACTCATCTTCTAGCTCAAATGCCATTCCTGGGTTGGCTTCAGATGCATCAACTGCTTCTTCTGCCGAATCTTCCCCATTTGAATTATACAACACTGAAGATCAACGTGATTTACCACTGTTCAATCAAGTTAAGAAGAAGGTTGATCTTAATAGAAAAAACAGCAACATTAAAGAGTTCAAATTTGATGACCACTTTGATGAAGGCATAAGTGAATTCTGTAATGATTTGAATCAAGCTTGTGGTACTAAAGATTGCCCAGTGCCAAAATCAAGATCCCAAGTTTCAACACCTCTAGAATCATCTAAGAATCTGGGCACAGGAACAAGCTCAATTCAAGAGGATCCATTATCATTTTTGAATGATGGGAATTTGGAATCACAATTTGGAACATTTGACCCAAGTCTGGTATTTGTTAACGATCCAACTAATGATTTCAATGACTTGTTTGATGGACCTGAAAAATTAGATGAAATCGATCCAATTGACCCAATTGCTTCTTTAACAACTGAAGAATCTTTATATGATCCATTTGGGTTATTCACACAGTCAAAACAGTCACCAATTGTTGAAAGTTACTCAGAAGCCACGCCAACTTCAGCACCTTCCTCATCGACACAAAAACTAAAAGCTCAAGATAGACAAGTTTTGGAAGATTTAGGGGTTGTAGCATCAGAGGCAGATGAGGTTGTTCCGGCTAGAGAAGGCCGTTTGATGAAGTGCACTGAGATTTGGGATAGAATCACATCACATCCAAAATATTCCGATATCGATATTGATGGCTTATGTACAGAATTAAGATCTAAAGCCAAATGTTCCGATCAGGGTGTTGTCATTGATTTCGCTGATGTTAATAATGTGATTATGAATAGTTTGCCAGGAAAAAAGTTCTAATTTTTTTTTTGTCATGGGTTAGTTCTTTTATTGGTTGTGCGTGTGTTTCATTGGTTGTTTTGGTATATTGTTTTTAACTTTAATTAAAAGACAGAGGTCTTTTGGTAGCTTAGATTATCGTTATGTTGTTAAGTTACTTCTTTGGTGTTTTTATTTTTATCAGTTATGTTCGTTGCCTACCTTACTAGTGTTTATGAGGTTCTACGTGTTTTCATGAGTGTTCAGTTTTTTTTTCTCTTTTAACCTGGTTTTAATTACGTTTATTCGGATATTATAAATATCAGGCCAGATCTTCTAACTTGTTAATAGGATCTTAGTTATATGTTTTTTAAATGTTTGTTCCTTTTTTTTTTTTGTTTTTTTCCAAGTTGCTTAAAAATAAATAATTCCAAAAATTTTGTTTGTTTGAATTGAATTGTATTGTATTGTATATATGCAGTACTGAATGTATAGTTGTAATCCTTTCGTTATCATCGTCAATACTAAAACCTCATTATAGTAAATTGTATCAATCAACATAGATATGAATTCTGTTGAAATTTATCAGATTGGTTTTATTCAAAGCCTTGAAAATTAACCATAAAAACTTGTTAACTATACCCTTATTACCTCCATTAACGTCAACATCAAAATTGTTCTTATATTTCAGGCTATTGATAATTAGCAGTGTAATTATTACATCAACAACCAACCTTTTAGCAACGCCGCCAAAACATCTCAATAACCAGCCAAATAATTTTTTTAACTTCTCCCAAGATTGATTTATCTCACCATCTCGTCCTCTTACAACGTTCAATTCATCATTAATTTTTCTTAAAGCTAGCTGAACTTCCTTTTTTAATAATTGAACGTCTCTTAACTCATTCCTTATGATTCCGCTCTTATTGTTCCCATCTGGTAAAAAACTTAAGCTGTCATTATACATTTCATAACTTGATCCAGCATAAACACTACCACTCATACTGTTTTGATTCCCGCTATTATTAGTGGAAAACCTAGCAACTGGAGTTATTGGAGGAGAAGGGGTTGGATTTATATCTTTGATCTGATCCCATAAATACTCTAGTTCAGACAGAAGCTCTCTAGCTTCATGTGTTCCACTAGCATAAACCTTCATGGTTTCAATCAAGTATGAAATGTACCGTCTTTTTGCTTCTGTCTTAGAAAGTCCTTCCTCCTCTTTCCAGGCATCCCATTTTCTTCTGGCACTCTCGTCTTCTGGCCTGAGCCCTAGTGGCCTGGTCATTATTCCTTCGACATTTCCCTCAGTAGCTTGTTTGTAAAGACCGTATAGTCTGATACGAGATTCAACGGGTGGTCTTGGAAGTGAACCATATCCAGTTCTTGTTGATAAAGCTCTTATTGTGGAGATTGCCTTCACAAATACGCGATCTTTGTACAGATTTTTGTTAGTATTGATGTGATACGAACGGAAAATCACCATCTATGACGAGCTACATAGCAACATACCAATGGAATCTGACATGCCGTTCTCTTCTTTTGTTGTGTTTAAAACGAAGTGTAATGATGTTTTATAGTTTCGTTGGTATTTTTTTTTTTGTTTACTTTTTGAGCAATCCGCGAAAATTGTAATCTAATTCGAATGCTCATAACAGTTCCTTTTTTAGGAAGCTTGTAGACAACTAAGTATTAAGTTATAATTTACAATTCGAAAGTGGGTCTTTCTTTAGTTTTTGTTTGCAATGATTGATGCTTTAAGTGACTTGTTTTGTTTTGTTTTGTTTTTTGTATAAAAAAGTTTATATTTTCAAAAAGATGAAAATGGGAAAAGTTTGAGATTGTCAGCTATTGAAATGGATCAACATAGCTATGTTGATCCAAACCCGAAGAATTGGAATATTAAAATAGCATATCTTGATGAGTAATTAGCTGATTATTCTTGTTTGCGCCAAAATAGGAACATAGTATAGTCAAATATATCTTTCAAAATTTGAACTAAGCACCAGAGTGTTGGCAAACTGAAAAAAAAACTATATATGATAAACTCTTTCTTTTCCCATGTTTTTTTTCTTTTTTTTAAAAAAAAACCTCTTTGAATAAACTTTTTTAATATCTAAAACAAATACAACCTAAATCTTTTTCACAATCACACAAACAAAAACTAAAGTGAACCTCTATAATAGAAATCTTTACAAATAGATTTTTGAACCATTAGTGAAAAAATTAACTCATATGAAACACAAACCCCTTATTTAACTTTGAAAATATACAACAATTATCAGAATCTAGTTTTCTGGAATATCAATTTCACCAGCGTTGATAGCTTCGATAATATCATGAGGATTTTTGTAGTTAACTCTAGCACCGACAGATTGAGCAGTACCCAAGATTTCTTTGGTGACAGAAGCTAAAGTTTTACCGAAAGATTTTTCTCTCATTTGTCTAGCAACTTCAATGATATCTTCTAACTGTAAGTTACCGTTGTGTTTAATGTTCTTTTCCTTCTTACGGTCTCTTGGAGCTTCTTTCAAAGCAGTGATGACTAAAGATGAAGCAGATGGGACAACAGAGGCAACAGCTTGTCTGTTTTGAATTCTCAATTGGACAGTAACTCTAATACCTTTGAATTTGGTGGTAGCTTTGGCGATATCTTCACCAACTTTCTTTGGTGATAAACCTAATGGACCAATTTTTGGAGCTAAAGCAGCAGAGGCACCGACTTCACCACCAGTGGCTCTTAAGTAGATAAATTTAACTTCATTTGGATCGAATTTTGGAGGCATTTTGGATTACTGATATGGTTCTGTGAAATACCTTAGTTGTCTATTTAGTTAGAAAGTTTTAGATTTTCTTTTGTGCGTCGCTCGCCCAAAATTTTCAGTCTGCGCGAACCAATTGTTTTAGTATGGGGATTGTTATGATCGAAAAAGGAAATAATCGCGGGTTTTTTTCTGATTTTGAGTGGAAAGTTTTTGCTAGGGCGGCGAAAAAAAATAAAACAGAGTCGGCTCTTTTTTTTTTATATGGGTTTGGTGTCCGGATGTTAGTCGCTTTAGGGCTGCAATGGATATATATATATATATGGATGTATAGCTATAATCACGTGACTTAAATATTAGGGCTACAGAGATTGTTGTATGATTTTTGATTTCGTAATAACATTAGCATAATAACATTAGGCTTTTATATGTTGAGGTTATTTGGCAACAACCTTCACGACAGGAAAGTATCTATGGAATCCTCCAGTTTCGATTTGTATCGAGTGCGTTTTTGCTTCTTGGCCTTTGTACAGAGCCAAAGAAATACCAATGCAACTTCTTTGGTAATCTTTGAACCACTGGACCCATTCTTCCTTGCATAATGAATAATCATACGAAGGATCACCAGATTCGATGCCTTCGAGCACCTGTTTAATCTGCAAAATGATTGACGAGCGTAAGTGTTCAGACTCAGCTTGCAACTTATGGTTAGCCTTAGTGAATTGGTGAAGCTCATTGACATATTCGCTGTATGACGGGAACGCAGGGGCACCAACCGTGGAGAAAGGTTTCATCCTTAAATCATACAAATAGCTCTTATCTTTAATGAATGGGAAATCTGGTGTTTTGATAAGCTTGTTGGTGATTAGTTTTTCAAGATTCAATGTTTGTAGATGGCATAACCCTTGGATTATTCTGTATTTCAAAATGATTTTTTCAAGCTTGAGTAAACTTGATTCTAAAGATGGAAGTTCGTTCTCCAGTTTGAACTGATATCTTTCTTTATATCTTGCCTTTTGATCTCCTTTCTTCTTCTTCAGCTTTTTAGCCATTTCTTTGATTCTTTCAATTTTTACATGATTATAGATTATAACTCTGTTTAACACTGCTAGAATATGATCAACAAGGTAGTTGGCATACCAATACATTGGATGAAATTCCCAAATTTTATAAAGATCCAATTCAAACCCTCTCAGCACAACCTGTATCATGATCTCTAATTTTATGTAAAATACCCAGGACGATATAGGTAGTGCAGGTGTGAAATTCCCAGTTTGAGGTACTTCTTCAAACTCATCAACAATTTGGAAAATAGAGCTACAGTTCATTTCTAATTGCTCAGAATTAGCTTGTAAACTATCAAATGCAACAACAAGCCTCGAGAGATGTTGCCTTTGACGACATGGATTTTGATTCATAGAATTCAAGTATTCAAAATATGTTGAGCTGATATCATTCAAAAAAACGAGAACTTTGTTTTTGGCGGCAATATTATCTGTGGTGAACAATAGAGAGTCACAACAGCTGAAACTATTAAGTTCCTGAACGACATAGTCAGTGAATTGTTCATTCCCTAAAATGGATCTGTCATCTCTGACTAAAAACAAAGGAAAGTATGCTCTTGCAAATGGGTGGTGTTTCGAATTTGAGAAACTTTTCGCAAACGAAGTGATATCCTGAGTTCCGTTTCTATGACATAATTTGAAAATTTGCTTGAAATCGCTGATTAACAACTCTAATGATGAGTAATCTTCAATTTTGAAGGATACAAGATCTCTGGTTGGGGATCTGTTATCTAGCCTTTTTTGAATACCCAGACTGTAACAACCGGGAATAGGGTGTAATGAGTTCAAATATTCAAGGTTCTCTTTTAAGATACTGAAATGTGTGGTTAATGAGTTTATTTCACTCAAGTCCATATTTTGAGCCCCAGTAACAGGAATCTGAACACTCAAATAAACAGGGAGGTTTATAAAAACTTTGAGAATATGCAAGATGTTTTGTAAAATGGATGAATCTCGCTCTTTTGGATACTCATTCTGTAAAAATGTTAAAGATTTCTTAATTTCGAAATTTATATCATCAATTGAAACTGTTGAAAGCACATCTAAATTCATTATTTGAGTATTAATATCTTCTTCCTCATAAACAACACCTCCTTGGCCAAAAGCAACACCTAATTTAACAAAATATAAAACACCCAAAATAAGACTTCTCAACACTTGATGAACCAATTTTTTTTCGTTGTTATCAACAGTGATCGAGTTTTTCGTGAACAGACAGCCACGGATACCAGCCGAAGGATCAGACGTATAGTTGACCAACAACTCTTCCACATATCGACAACTAAAGACTGTGGCAGACAAACTGGAGTTGTTCAACCATGTAAAGATGCTTCTAAAGACTGAATCCCCAATCCAACAAACTTCTTCTAATGATCTCCCCTTAGTAACATCAAAATTCCATTCCTCATCAGACAATTCTATTAGGCCTGAGTCTAGCATATCATTTGAGATCTCTAATGCTTGTGTACCTTGAAACAAATTGAACGATGGACTCTTCACCACAACTGCATTCTTTAATCGTTGGGCCTTACTGAAAAGGAATGTTGTGATGTCAGTGAAGCCATCCTCGGAGTCGCCAATTTCAAACTCCTGAAGCTTCTGCATTGTATCAGCAACCATCCTAGCGAAATAAATGGTGGAGCTTTCTAGACAAATCAACTTATTGTATTGTTTCCAGGCTTTAAATTCATTTCATCGGTCGATTCCGCGAACTTGTCCTGGATTCCGAACTCGGAAACAACATCCACTGTCTCGAAAAGAATGATTAAACCCACACCATATTGCAACTTTCTAGACAACTTCACTGAACGATAGCATATTGGAAAGATCGATATAATTGTCTGTGATGGTTATAGCCAGAAGAGCGTTACATTTTTCTGCAAGAGTGCTCAATCAGGCTTCTTCTGCTGCAAGAACACCTCTTCAAGAGTACGAGAGGCTAGTGTCACTTGGTAAACTAAAAGATGATCCATACCAAAGAAACATAATAACGTCATTAGGGTCATTGCACACGAACCTGGTTAATTATAAACCAATTAAGGTTGAGCTACCGGACCCTGATGGATTGAGACCAAAAAAGGGACTGGGATCTTTTGTGTCTTCACTATTCAAAAATAAAAAGAAAACTGATTTCGCTCCTGAAGATTATAAAACCATCCCAAAGGGTATTTATCTATACGGGGATGTTGGGTGTGGTAAGACAATGTTAATGGATCTATTTTATTCAACAATTCCATCTCATCTTCCTAAAAAAAGACTTCATTTCCATCAATTCATGCAAAACTTACACAAGAGAAGACATCAAATATTAACCAAGCATGGTGCTCCTGATATGGACCCAATTCCAATATTGGCTGCTGAAATTGCACAAGAAGCCACCGTTTTATGCTTTGATGAGTTCCAAGTGACAGATGTTGCTGATGCTATGTTATTACGTCGTCTATTAACAACAACCTTGGCTCCGGATCACGGATTGGTTCTATTTGCAACCTCAAACAGAGCACCAGATGAATTGTATATTAACGGGATTCAAAGAGAGTCTTTCATTCCTTGTATTAGACTTTTGGAACAAAGAACTGAGGTTATATTTTTAGATTCTCCAACGGATTATAGAAAAGTGCCAAAACCAATATCATCAGTGTACTATACACCAAAACCTGGAATCTCTTACGGATCAATTCATTCAAAAGAAGCTGCCAAGAAACATATTGAATCATGGTATAATTTTTTTGCTCAAGGTCATCCAAAGGAAGATAATTTAGAATTGACTATCTGGGGTAGACCTTTAGTTGTTCCATCATCATCCCCTCCATACGTGGCACAGTTCACTTTTGACCAGCTGTGTGGGAAACCGTTAGCTGCTGGTGATTACATTGCATTGGCTACCAATTATAATGCATTCATTGTTACTGATATTCCATTTTTGTCTATTAGTGTTAGAGACAAGATTAGAAGGTTCATCACTTTCTTAGATGCTGTTTATGATAATCATGGTAGGTTATGTGTTACAGCGGCCGCGCCATTTGGAGATTTATTTGTTGAACCAGAAGATTTGAAAAATGACTATGAGCTAAAACCAAACAATTCAGAGAGTGATTTAGACATAGAATCCCTAGCTGAAGATGAATTAGTTAAAACCCATGGATTTAGTGCTAAAGTTGCCAAAAACGCCCAAATGTTCCAATTGGATGAAGAGAGATTTGCGTTTGCTAGAGCTTTAAGTAGATTGTCTCAAATGTCTACACAAGATTGGGTTGACAACAATGGAAGAAAATAGGAGCAGTCATTATTATTTATATATATTATTAATCAAAACAAACGATAACAAAATAAATATTCATATTCAAATGTCAATATCAATAGCATCTGGATTAGAAACCTCACGTTCAATTGAAACAGAGCTAATTTTTGGACCATCAGTAGATTTGACAAACCCTAATGATTCATAGTCTAATTCAGTACTGAATTGATCATTTGCTTCTCTTTTGACTTTCAACATTTCTTTATAAGTATTTTTATCACCATTTTCAACTTCAAACTCGTGCCAAAATGCCCACAATTTAGTGTTTTTTGGTGGTGATTGTAATAGAGCACCATGTTTCAGTAAACTTCTAACTCTAACAAATTCTTTCAGTTGAGACTCAATTTCTGCAAACTTGATAATAAAAGTAACAGCTTGCGGAACTGGTAATATCTCAATGGCTTTAGTAAATATTGGTCTCGTTGAGGTTAAGCCCAAGTTATCAATTGTCTTTTGAATAAGTATCTCAAATATTTCCGGTTTATCTTTGATGACCACCTCATCGACAGCTCTTGATAATATTTTCAAACCTCTCTGGATTGAACCATTATCTTCTTCAAACTTGCTGTATAACAGAAATATTGCTTTGGATAAATCATTTGGACATTCTTGTAAGGAATGATCAAATAAGTCTCTCAATCTCTCAACGTTTAAGTTTCTTTTCAAGGCCTTTACTAAATAAATATTCCAAATCTCAAAAACAATAGGATATTTGAAAATACCAATCCCTCGTTCGTAAATCTTAAAACTTTCTTCATACCGGTGATTATCTTCGAGAAAATTGGCATAGTTAATGACTGTCAAAGGTGTAGCTATCTTCAGTTCAAAAACACGATCATAAACCTCACAGGTTTTTGGAACATCACCGGAACTTTCAATCAAATCAAGATAAAAGGACCATAGCCTGTAGCTTTTATGAATTCTTCCTTGGACAGGAATAGAACCGTCCCAGTAGTCAACTTTAGAGATTTTTGGTGCTTTGGTTGCAACTTCAAGAACCTTTACCGCAATGTCAATATTATCCTCTCTTAGTTCCAACTCAGACCATTCTAACCAGACGTTTACCAATTCTTCAGGTGAATTATATGGAACTTTTGCAGCTTTATCTAAAATGGTTCTTGCAGTTGAAAGATCATTATTATCCTCATAGACCTTCGCATATTGAAGCCATAATTGGGACAAACCCTCAGTCGCCTTCATAGGATCAATGGTGGTGATTGCTTTGACATAACATTGCAATATATCAGCCAAATTCTCTTTTGAATACAGTTGAGCCCTGTTTATCCATTCTTGAACATTATTGGGATTCTGTCGTATCTTAACATCGTTGACTAGGAATGGTCTCTTATTTATGAGTCTATCAAATCGCTCAAGTTTGAAGTCAAGTTGGTCATTTAATGTCTCGACGTCACTAGAACCTTCTTTTGATTTAATTTCTTCAACAAGTTGTGTCACCAATCCTTCTTCAAATTCAGTATAACTATCGTAAATCATCGTGAAATCTTTTATTGTTAGCACCTTGGATAAACCTTCTTCAAATAAATCTCTAGCCTTCTCATAGTCATGTTTCTTTATAAAATATGTTGCAAGCTTCACATACAGCTTCCCACTCTGATCAGGAAACTTTAACAATCCATTCCGTATAAATTTCTCAACCTTTGTATCGTGGTCTAAATCTGGTTTTGGAACGTGCATCAGTAACTCTGAGTATTCTGACCAAAGATCCAACGGAGATTTCCCTTCTTTTGAAACAAATGCATCATCGTTGATGAGCTTTTCAAAATGTTTTATGCTGTTCTCAATATCTTTGAACTCTACTAGTTTATTGACCACCAGTTCTATATCAGAAGGCTCATATATGAGATACCTTTGATAGATCTTTGAGCCAGTCAGCCCACCAACATTATCAGCAAACTCTAAAAATAAGGGCCAGATCTTATTATGTTGAGTGATCGGGAGAATCCTTAGACTTTCGTTGAACTTTCTCCGTATCAGTGTAACATCCGATTGCAGTAATAAAAAGCGTAGATACTTCACCCAAATCATTGGCATCTTGTTCAACAAGTACAGTGACTTCTCAAACTCTTCATTTGCTTTTGCAAATTCTTCCTGAAATTCGACCGGATTCAAGCGTTCAAGCATTTCCACCCTGTGGTTCAGATATATGTTCCATAGCTTGTAAGATCTAGGAAGCTCTTGACACGCTCTTTGCAATACGAATAGCTTTCCTACCAGAGTATCTTTATGCCAGTAATATCTCAACCAATTCGTCAAGTTATCTGGTTCTTCAAGGATCTGATATTCATACGGCAGATCTCCATCCTCAATAAGACCATCCAGCTCGATAAGAGACACTTTTTCCACCTTCATCACACCAGAAAAGAGCACTGCAAATTGCCCTGTTTTGAGTGTTTCTTTGGCTTTAAAAAGCTGGGAAAAAATAAAAAGCAAAACAAAACTTTTCGCGAATTTGTTTGTTTTTTTTACATAAGCGAAAAAAATCTCGAAGCTTTTTTTGGCTGTTTGAAATTTTCAAAAAGGGAGAAATTGAAGTTTGGACGAAGAAGTTGATAACGTTTTGATTGCTTTTAAGAGGAATAGTAAAGATGTCTGGTGCTAATAGGTATGTAGCGTGAAAATGGTGGATCTGGATCACAGTTTGGTGTGATTTACACTGCGAACCTCCTATAATTGGTTGAGTTAATACCTTATCAATAACACAACTAACACTCAACAAACAGAGAAGCTGTCTTTCCAACAAGAATGACCTTGGGGTTGATGAAGGGAAAATTGAAAGGTGCCCAGCAAGGACACTCACTGTTGAAGAGAAAGTCCGAGGCCTTGACTAAGAGATTTAGAGATATAACGAGACGTATTGATGACGTATGTTCTTTTACCCACACATGTCATGTATTTATACCCATCATGAAGAACCATACTAACGATCCTATTAGGCCAAAACCAAAATGGGTAGAGTTATGCAGACAGCTGCTTTCTCTTTAGCTGAAGTCACATACGCCACTGGTGATAATATTGGTTATCAAGTTCAAGAATCAGTCAAGAATGCTAGGTTCAAAGTTCGTGCTAAGCAAGAAAATGTCAGTGGTGTTTATTTACCACAATTTGAAAGCTACATTGAGGAGAGCATAAATGATTTCAAGCTAACCGGTTTGGGAAGAGGTGGTCAACAAGTCCAAAAGGCTAAGCAAGTTTATTCTAAAGCTGTTGAAACATTAGTCGAGTTGGCTTCTTTACAAACCGCCTTCATAATCTTGGATGAAGTTATCAAAGTTACAAATAGAAGGGTCAATGCCATCGAGCATGTCATTATTCCAAGAACTGAAAATACAATTGCTTATATCAATAGTGAATTGGATGAATTAGACAGAGAGGAATTTTACAGATTGAAAAAAGTCCAAGAGAAGAAGCAACAAGCTACAGCTAGACAAGATGCAGAGTTGAAGAGCAAAAAGCAAGCAGCTCTTGAAAAACTGAAATTAGAAGAAGCTAATAAAGAAGAAGATGGCAACGAAGGAGAAGAAGAAGAAGAAGGAAAAGAAGGACGAGAAGAGAATAGTGGTATCCCAGCAGAAGTAAGAGATGAAATTAAAGATGTTGAACAACTACAAGTATCAAATGAAGGTGGCGTCTTGATTTCAGAGCAAGAAGATGATGTTATCTTCTGAGAAGTATCATGGGTAGCCCCTTAAACGAAAAAAAAAAAAAAGAAGAAGCTTTCTGTGAAAGTTATGTTTAATCAGTTTTAATAGAGAATTTCCAAGAAAAAAAAAAAGGAAGAATTTTGCGTTAAACTATGCGATTTTTTCATAGTAAATTAGAACTAGTTTCGATATTTAGCCTGGAGAATCTGAAATTGTTCGAATTCTTCCATCATTAAAGTCAAAGTTTTCTTAAAAAAAAAATATAAAGCTTTGACTTTAATGATTTTTGTGTCATTTTAGCTTCAGTTTTACTTCCAAAAAAGGAAAAAAAAACAAAAATTCCTAATTTGGACATTTTCAAAAGATGGCGAGATTTGACATAAAAGAACAAAACCAAAAACCAAAAACCAAAAACTCCTTGCGAGATCTTAAAGTAGAACCACTAGATAAAAACATCACTTCAAGATGAAGCTTTCGCTCGTTTCAATTGCTGCATGTCTAGTTTGCTCAACCAGCTCATATCACATTTTTGAAAATATTATTGACAACTACCAGAATTACCTTCCAAACTTCTTGAATGAAGAAAGATTGATCGTTCTTAATGAGAATTCAGAGCCAATTAAAGTCACTGAACATGAGAAATTGAAATTGAAAAGAGACTTTGTTAACTTCATTGACATAACAGATCATCAAAACTGGTTTTGGTCTACTAAACAACAGGAAATTGCAGTTCCCGTCTACAATTATCCAACAAATGTTTCTTATAATAAGGAGGTTAATCAATTGATCGATCAAATCGACAAGTCAAATCTTCACAATAATTTGGCACATTTCTCATCTTTTTTTTCAAGATATTACAAATCCGAAAGTGGCGTTCAAAGTGCTGATTGGTTGTTCAATAAACTTGAAGAAATCACTTCAAACTCCAAGCTGAACATCACTGTCTCTAAATTCAAACATAGTTGGGTACAATATTCAATAATCGTTCATATTGAAGGTTCAAAATCTCCAGAGAATTTGGTTGTTGTAGGTGCTCATCAGGATTCAACCAATTTACTATTTCCAACTCTGATGAAAGCCCCAGGGGCTGACGATGATGGAAGTGGCGTCACCACGAACTTGGAAGCTCTAAGAATTTTAGTTGAAAACGCTATTCAACCTGAAAACTCGGTCGAGTTCCATTTTTTCAGTGCTGAAGAAGGTGGGTTATTAGGTTCTTTGGATATATTCACTCATTATAAATCCAATAACCGCAAAGTTGTATCAATGTTACAGCAGGATATGACAGGTTATATCCAAAAAACATTAGACAATGGCCAACCTGAACATGTTGGTGTTATCACAGATTATGTTTCACAGTCTTTCACTGATTTCGTTAAACTTATTATCGACAGCTATCTGTCTATCCCATATGTTGAAACCAAATGTGGGTATGCTTGTAGTGACCATGCTAGTGCTTTGAATAATGGTTATCCTTCTAGTTTTATTATTGAAAGCGACTTTAAATATACCAATCCCTACATTCACTCAACTGGGGATACCTTGGACAAATTAAGCTTCGAACATATTGCAGAATTCACCAAATTAGTGCTTGGTTATGTCTATGAATTAGGGTTCCATGATATCAAGGAAATTAAATGATTTTACCAAAAGGAATCGAACGTGATTAAACGCTGGGTTAATTATTTGTTAAAATTGGACTAATAAGACGTCTATATTTAGGTGTTTTTTTTTTTTTTTTCCTATTAACCGTAACGTCTCCAGATTATTTTGTGAACGTATTATCATTTGATATTGGCCCATAGTCTCAAATAAAAAGCTGTAACTATGAAGTCATTCCTGGTAAATACTTAAATTTGCCTCAGAAGTATGACTATCCGAATCTATTTCCTCTAATCTAATTCCGTTATCCAACTCACCAGAATATGACCACCAGATACTAATATATACTATGATTGATAGCGGTAGTAGAAAAAGGCCCTCATGATTAAAAATAGAAAACAGAACCTTCAACAGCCATAAGTGCGTTCTTTCAAAAACTGAACCACCATGCGCTTTGTTCTCTATTTCTGTTCGTAACATCTGAAAAAAGGACCAAGTCGCATCAATCCAGAATATTTCAAGTATAATCTTTTTCAGAATGAAACTGATCAGTCTAGTAACCATAACTGAAAATACCACAAAAATTCTCGAGATCTTGAATCTCCATGCATATTTTGGAGTTTGATGATGTATTTCAGCCTCAGTTTCTTGAGAAGTTCTATAAAAGATGATCCAAAGAAAAGTGAAATCTATGAACGATATCCAATGTAGCCAGGAAACTACCTTAGGATACATTCTATCACCAAATATCGAGTAGGAGTAGTATCTAAGGGATTCTCGAGAAACGCGATGATCTGCTAATATCAGGAGCGACATTAAAACCAAAAAGAATAAGAAAGCTTTGAAATGCTTTCCCTTTCTGCTGAACATGTGAAGTCCTGGTTTGTTCAAAGTGATTATTTGATAGACTGTTAAATATAATACCAATGATCTAACCAGAGAAAGAACGACTGTAAGCGTATTTCCCTTGAATCTTTTCAAGTCCGGATATTTCCACAGAGTATACTGCGTTGAATAGTCAAACAGTAACTGTTTTAGTAAAGATATATGACCAAAATGTACACACAAAGAGATAACTAGTATTATCAGAATGTATTTCAGAGGATTCGGGTGAGCAGCTATTACAGAAGATTTCTTCAATATTGTTAGTTTCAGAACAATAATACCAATCAAAAATGACTCAAAGACAATGAGGAACCAATTAGCAAATAAAAAAGAATACAGATCTACCAAATCTTCAGCGCTTGGCTGCAATAAAGAAAAATAAATTCTAGCTCCAGCTTCAAAACTTTCTTCACTCTGGTAAGAAAGAACGCAATAGCTTTCGTAGTCATCAACTGGAAAGAGATATTTGGTAGGTGAGTTAAATACCAAGTTCATAGTTCTTTCCTCTACTTCTTTGTTTTTGTAATCGACACTCAGTTTACCAATCTCGCATTCTCTTTCTTCGTAATTTTCTTCAGTACAGAGTTGAAACGGAGAGGTTGGGGTCTTCCAGAACCCACTTATACTTATACCTAAAGAACCTGGGGAGTCTAACCCACCTGGAAGGTTTATAAATTCACGGTCTGAAAATCTGTAAAGCAGCGCATTGATCGTATAGTTATGAAGATCATCGTCTTTACCGCCAGAACCTTTTCTTCTTCTTGTACGAAGCTTATAAGCAATGCTAATTTTTTTTTCAGGTTCGTAAAGTGTATCAAAAGGAGGTTTATAAAACTGTTGGCATCTCTGCACGAGACGAACGTACACTGACTCAGGGTCATTAGTGGGACCAGTGTACTCTGACTCAGAGTTATGAGAGAGAACTAGCGTAGAGCTGCAAGCTAGAAGGTGAAGGAAAAAGAGCAATTTCATTCTCGGGAGGAGGGGAGGAGGGAGGGTTCCAGGATTGCAGACGATTTGAAGTGTTTTTATAATGGTTCTGGCTCGAGAATGGATTTGTTTTGAGCTTATTTTAATCGAATTCCGACTTCCGATTTTCTCGTATATAAAAAGCTTGATGGGTAAATGAATTGAGGATAAATAAACAAATCCTTACCATTTTTCCCCTTTCAGCTAACAATCGCATCAGCTCCACAAATGGCTGCAATTTTGTTTGACCTGCCACTTGAAGTCTGGCATTTGATTGTCCGAGATCTTGAAGTTCAAGATGTTTTGACTCTTAAGGAATTCAGACCTGACTTATTTGCTACTGTTACCGATGGGGAAGCACCACGATACTTTTGTCTAACAAAACATTTTGAGTTTAATGGACCAGTTTTAAAAGAAAAGAAGTACCAGAATACATTGTTTGATGCAAAGATATTACACTCAGGTGCAATACTATTGGTTGAAATTTTCGATACTGAAGGATTTTTTCAAGCAAAAAACGTCAATAAGTTCGTCAAGTATTACAGTCATAAACTCCACTTTCTGTGTTTTTGGGCAACTTCTCATTACCACAAGGAAGATGCTAAAATTAATTATGACGTTGAGAGTGCGTATGAATTTGTCGAAAGTATTCCCGTGATAGATGATCTTAAGGTTTCTTCTAATATGAGCACTCAAAGATTCTTCCAACTATTGAAACAGGTATTTTTAACTCCCAGATCAACTGTTTTCCCATCACTCACACATATAGGATATAATGAAGATATCAACTGGAAAGACCGTGGTAGATATGATATTTTTGAGCAAGAAAGATTTCACTTTGTCAATTTAAAACATTTGGATTTGTCTTTCATTTCAGTTCCAAGTGTTGCTGATATCATTCATCATCATCCAGCACCTCTACTAACAGCAGAATGTGAAGCATCTTCATTTAAATCTCTGGAAACTTTGGAACTAAACATAGAGCCTACTAAACTGGAATATTGGGATTTACCTAACCTGGAGTATATGAAGATAGTTCTAAAGTGTAATAGTCAAAACAATTTGACTATTTCAGCTTTTCAGGCTCCAAACCTTGTATATTTTGAACTCTCATATGATGTGGACGATGAATATACTGGTGAGTTTGTTGCTGAATCATTTCAACACCCAAAACTGAGACTCGTTAAACTTAAAGATATAAGTGCCACGAACACCCCACTCGCACGTTTTTCTTTTGAAGAGACCTTTTTGAGTGGAATAATTACAGAATCAGTTGAGCAGGTTGACCTTCATACGAGGACTGAACCATTGATATATATGAACTACGAAGTGCTGAAAATGGTAAGACACCTTAGCATTGTACATGATGTTACTACTGAGTTTGAAGGAATTATACCGGAGGCTATAGTGAAGTTCGATAGACTTGAAAGTTTTAACTTTCATATATCACCCCGATCAACTCTTCCCTTTGAGTATTTCATTGCTCCAAGTCTGAAGGTTTTACATTTAAACTTCACTGGTCAAATTCGTTTCCCATCGTCACCATACTTGAAAGCTGTTCCAATTTGCTTTCCAAACCTCGAAACCATTTGCTTTACTGGTTTCTTGAACACTGCTCTTGGATCCTTTAAATCTCTAAGCTCGGATGTGACTTTTCCTTTTGTTAAGACAATCAAGGTTGGAATCATGTCTTATTACTTCAGCACACTCGACGTGAAACAATTTTTTGATCGTTTACACTTCCCAAATGCAACCCTTTTGAAAATATTCTCTGTTAAAAGGAATAGTAACTATGATCACTTCAATATCAAACTCGATGCACCATTATTGAGAACTATCGATTTCAGTTACTATTCCTTCAGGTCAGAGTCATTAGAGCCAATAAATGAGTATTCTACCGGAAGTATATCAGTTCATAATCTTGAGAGCCTTGAGGAAATCAAAATAACAAACGACATTGATCGGTTGGTATTCATAGGATTTGAAAGCGAGAAAGTTGACCAATTACTGAAGAAGTTAGACTCTATTAATATTGCCAACGTAACAATAACTGACAACGAATTTGAAATAAACGAGGATAATAGTTCCCCAAGTGATTCCGAGCCTGTTCAATTCGAAGAACTTCTGGTGGAAGAGTAATTTGACATTTTTATAATATGAAGAGAGCAGTAGACAATTTCCTATTGTGAATTCAATGATACAAATATATCAAATTTTAACAACTCTACCTGTAATCTATGGTTTTACATAATTCAAATTTCGATATAACACTTAGGGCGTCTCCATTTTAGTTGATCCAACTTTCTCAAGATATTCTAGCGAACGTATATCAGAAGTCAATTAGCCATGCCAAAAAAAAAAAAAAAAAAAAAACCCTTAATGCCCAAATCAGCAGGCTAAATAAAATGAGGTAGATATGAGTGCGAATAATAGCTGCAGGTGTAAACTACAAATCTTCACAGTAATGACTATTGTCTTTTTTTTTTTGTTTATATTATACAACAAATGGTGGGTAATTCATTCATTCCGAGCAACACAGAACGCATCAGACACTTCAATAGCTTCGTAAGTACCTTGTAAACTTGTTAAAACCCGGTACTCATAGGCATATATATCATTAACAGTGTGTGTCTCAACAACCTGTGACTTCTTGCTTCCCCTTTTGACCACAACTTCTTCAGTTCTGACGTATGTCAATGAAAATGGTGGAGTACCTTCAAATGAAAAAATAATTTCAGCTTGATCACCTTCATGTATGTCTTGGATTATCGAATCACCTTGACTAACCTCAACTGATGGAATAGGATGAACCAAAATGTTTAGCTTATCAGACTGGTCTTTGTTTTCCGGTAATGTAAAGTTGTAAACACAGTTTGATGAGGAATCTTGAATAGACCTCATGGATATCGTACCGGATTCAGAAGCAAGCCTAATAAATTGGGTAGAAGGTTCAACGGATTTCAAATTTAGTCCATTAAATGAATAGACAATAGTAAATGGGGGTGTACCTATCAATTGGTATCCCACGTGATCACCAACACAATAATTCACACTGGTGTCTAATTGATTGATTTTTGGAGTATCTGAAATTGAAATTGAAATATAATTATTTTCAGCAAAATCTTCTTGAACACAACCATCAGCATCCACAACTTTCACAATAGTAACAATGTGGTTGCCCAATTTCAAGCCTCGATAGAGCTCAACAAGGTTAGACATGGAATCAACATTGTGCAATGTTAAAAACTCCGATTTGGAACTGCTTTCATGGTAAATCTCAAATGTGACGGTATATGGTGTATTTCCTCCAAGATTTAATTTGATTGGCTCTAATAAGTCCTTTTCTAAAACATTTGTAGTGCAGGTTCTGTATGATTTTCTCTTGTCTTTGAATTCACCGTTTGGAGAAGAGTTAACAGTCTGCTTGACGACAATCTGATCGAAACTATCATGTATTTTTTCTAAGTCGTTTTTGGAATATAACGAATCATAAACTCCATTGATGATGTATTTATATTCCCCACCCTTGTCATTCAATAGTCTAATTGAAGCAAACTTGGTAGCAACTGACATGGATTTTGATGATCTACGGCCGTCTGGACTGACCACAGTATAATCAACAACAAATGGAGGAGATCCATGCAAACTTAAATCAATGGCATCCTCATGGAACTGACAAACATTCTCTTTTTGGAAGATGGTGTCCTTGATTTTATTAATTTTACGATTTTCTGAAACGGTTAGTCTTGGTTTTGGATGATAGACTATTTCAACAAGATCGGTCCCTTCCACTGTACCTTCGCAATCAGCGTCTTTGACAGATTTTAATTTGTAGAACCCAGCTTGAGTAACTTCAAGGTTTGACTTATAAGTATTTCTGAATGATTTTTGATGAGTTGAAACAAATTGCTTGTTGTTATCCAAATGGTCATATGCTACTTGAAATGGACCTTCTCCCAAAATTCTTACTGGTAGATCAACTTTGTCACCTTGTTTCACTTTGATAGTTGTGATATCAGAATTACCGAATCCAACAGACGGAACTTCTCTTCTAACTTTAATCTTAGCATCAGCACCATTCAAGTTAACCAGACAGCCAGATTTATCTTCCACAGCTGTCAATGAAACAATATATTCACCACCAAACTTGAATTCAGGAGTAATAATCTCATATCTGTTATTTTTAATATCCTTGACAGAATATGGGGTTCTCTTATTTGTTGAAGTTTCAATTATATCGTAATCTAAAGTAAATGGAGCTTCACCTTTAAACAAAACTGGGATGAAACCTTTCGAGCCAAGACATAAAGCTTTACCAGCATGATAGTTGGAAATCTCAGCACTTGGCTTGACTCTCATGGACGTTTTGAAGGTGTAGTCTTTTTCTGGTATCAATTGAATAGGATCTTGATATAAACTATCAATCAAACTTGTGAATGCAATTTCATAGCTACCTTCAGACGAGGGCTCATACGAAAAGCGATATCTAGTACCTTGTGATATCAATTTCTTTGTCTCGCGTAAATGTCTCTTATTCCCATCAACACGGAAAACTTTTTGCTCTAAAGTAAAAGGAGGAGTACCCACAAATGAAAAGTCAAATACTAAACCAACTTGACCAACACAAGAATCAGTAATTGGGTTCGATTTGATATTGATTTCTGGAACAACTGGTAAGGAAACTGAAACTGATGAGCGTCCATTTATGATTGAAGAGCAATATTTAGATTTAACTGATAATAGGGTGTAAATACCTGGTTTCTCAACTTTGTACTCATCCTGTTTGTTTTCGAAAACATACGTAAAAAATTTGGTTTCCGACTCATCTTCACTTGTGTGTTTAAACTGAGCTTCAAATGGAGCTGCATCTGCAAAGTCCTGGTCGACACTTAGGAACAATGATCTTTTAGTAGCAGCATTCTTATTCAGCTTTTCAGATAACTGAACCTTTGGTGAATCATGGACATAGAAACTATGCATTAGGTCATATTTTTTGAACAAATCATTATTTCCATCAAGCGAGTCACTAAAGTTGGCAACGTTACCAAGACCGTCAACTATTGTTTCAATTTTATAACTGTAATCACCTAATTCATTGATTGGATTTTCTAACTCAACTTCAACGGGTCTAGTTTTAGCCCAGCTTAAATCTCCTAGTTGCTCTTTAGTGAAATACTTTGAGCCACTATGGGTAACTAAAGGGCTTTGAAAAAATTCCGGTTGTAAACTCTGATCATTGAACTCTTGAACTGAACGGTTGATCAGTTTCTTGTATTTCAACTTCAAAGGAGGAACACCTTCAATGGTAAATTTAACAGAGTCGATGTCACCAATGCACCTATCTTTAGGTAAACTTGAAATTTGACTGATTTCAGCAGTTGGACAGAATGGAACAATTAATGTAGAGCGATAATTCCTTAATCCCAAATATTTGGAATCCAAGACTTGGTTGATCTCATATAAACCAGTCTTTCTAATAGGAAGATTCAAGTAATGAATGTTTGGGCCAGAAATGTTATCTTTTTCGTATAAGCTATTTATATTCCTTGTGTCGAATTTCCTGATATCTTTCTTGGTAAAGTTCAGCAAAGTTGGGGTATTAGTCTCAAAGCTGGTGTATTTGATTTGAAGAAAGTCGATCTCTGAGGTGGAATTGAATCTTATAGGAACGTTTTGCTGAAAATTGGACGCACCGAATGGTAAACAGAAGCTTTCTTGAAATGGGTTCAAGTATGCGGTGTTCTCAGGTAAAATTTTGATGGTATGTGACCCTTTGAAATGTTTTGATGGTTTATATTTTTCTGCAGTGGCAGAGCTCCCGAGAATCGTGAGGTCTTGCTGATTGAATTTCTTCCAAGCAGCAAACAAAATTGACGTCAATGGGAAACTTAGATCACTTGCTAAGAACAGATTGATTAATAAAAACAAAATGATCTGAAGGATAACGATTGTTTTCGAAAACGTCAAAGATGGAATCCTGAATGCCGGTAAGAAGTATAGAAATGCAGAATCATAGAATAAGTATTTTGTTGTGAAGTTGAATTGCTGACTTGGGAATCCCAGGAATGATGAAAATGGTATGTTGTTTTTTAGTAGAATTAGATCGTATAGTTTGTAAGACTGAATGGTTGTGAAGAGTACTACAGCAAATGCTCTTTGGGATCCAAGATCTAAGATTGTAGTAGGGATGAGCGGGGAGGATGACTGCACAATCTTTTGAGGAAGTTTATGAGACTTTGTTTCCAGCTTCAACGGCGTTTTCGTCTGGTCTTCTTCATATAGTTCTTTTTTAATGTGTGATGATGATTCGCGATGCAGTTTGGCCAGTTTCTGGCTTAAAACAGCAGAAGAGCCTGGTTGGCTTACAGGGTTGCCGTAAAGCTCACTGAGTCTTTGTCTTCGGGACCTTTCCATTGTGTAATTGGCCAACAAGATTTGGCTTTGGGTATGGTTTTTCTTAGGCTTTCCAGTTCGTTGTTTATTTTTTTTTCTTGTTTTGTTTTGTTTTGTTTTGGCTAAGGCAAAAAAAAAAAAAAAATTCACAGGACGAATTCGCGGATAAATTCGCGGATGAATTCTTTTTTTCTTTAATTTTTTTTACGCGAATTCGTTGTGGGAAAATGAGTTTTTGTTTATTTCGTTTCAGATTGAGATTGAGACTTATTCTGTAACTGTAGTAAGTCGATTGCTTTTATTGTTTTTTTTTTAAAAACCCTGACTATTAGAAAGTGGACTCTCGTTATCCTTATTGTTAGCTCATAGGTCACAGATCATATCTCATGATGTCTGTCAGTCTCATATATCAACGAACAAAAGACATCCTTATTAAATATGTCAAATTTATAGGGCCTGGCATTATGGTGTCAGTCGCTTACATGGACCCTGGAAATTACTCAACATCGGTATCTGGAGGTGCTAACTACCAGTACAAGCTTTTATTTGCCGTTTTTGTCTCAAACCTCTTTGCTGTGTTACTTCAGAGTCTATGTGTCAAGTTGGGCTCCGTCACTGGGCTTGACCTTGCCCAAAATTGTCGAAAACATCTGCCGAGATGGCTAAATGTGACGCTATATGTTTGGGCTGAGCTGGCTATAATAGCTACAGATTTAGCCGAAGTTGTCGGAACAGCAATTGCACTGGAGATTTTGCTCAACATACCCTTGGTCTATGGTGTCTTTTTAACAGTCTTTGACGTTCTCATTATTTTGGTTGCATATAATCCAGATTCTCAATCGATGGGGAGTGTTAGAGCGTTTGAGATTTTTGTTAGTCTTTTTGTTGCATTGACCACTATTTGCTTCGTTTTGGAGCTTACCAAGATCAATGTTCCTAATAAATGGACGCTATTTGAAGGTTTCTTACCATCGAAAGAACTTACCGAAGAAAAGGGTTTGTATCTCTCCTTGGGAATCCTGGGTGCCACCGTCATGCCTCACTCGCTATACTTGGGCTCCTCTTTGGTGAAACCAAGACTGACAGAGTTTGACATCACACACAGACAAAAAAGAATTGATCCTGATAGACCAACAATTAAAGCTCTAAACTATTGTTTGAAGTATTCATATGCAGAACTTGTGATATCGTTGTTTATTGTTGCAACGTTTGTTAATTCCTCAATCTTAATTGTTTCTGGTGCAACATTATATGGCCAACCGGATGCTGACGATGCTGACTTACTGTCAATATATGAGATGCTGAGAAGATATGTTTCTCCTGCTGCTGGTATCATATTTGCGTTAGCAATGTTATTTAGTGGTCAAAGTGCTGGTATTGTTTGTACAATGGCTGGCCAAATTGTAAGTGAAGGTTTTATTGAATGGTCTTTTAGTCCGTGGGTCCGGAGATTAGTTACCAGGTTGATTGCCATCATCCCTTGTATATTTGTTACTATTACTATGGGAAGAAAAGGTATATCAGATATTTTAAATGGGAGCCAGGTCATTTTATCAATGATCTTACCTTTTGTGTCAGCTCCTCTCATTTATTTTACCAGTGTTAAGCAATACATGCAGGTCCATGTTGATAGTGAGGATGACGAAAACGAAGCGTTTCAGAGTGAAACATCTACCTTGAATCAAGCGATTGAAAACTACAACTCTGTGGATGTTCCTTCAAACAAACCAGTACTGAAAGATTTCACAAATGGCAAGGTAATGACAGGTTTGGCCATTTTTACTTGGAGTAGTATTACTGTTTTTAACTTTTATCTCATAATATCATTATTTTTAGGAAAAGACGTTCATCTCTGAAAGATTCTACAGAATGCCTTAGAATACAATGGTATATATATATATATATATATATATATATATATTCTTTTGAGAACGTTAATGTACAGATCACAAATAAATCCATTACTACCTTCTAGATTTGTTTTTCTTCTTTGTGTTCACACTTTGTGTAGGGACAGGTAAAGTACCTGGATAATCTGTCTGTAGTATAGGTAATGATGATGAAACTCTGATGTCTGGAAGCTTTTCAGCCCTTATTGCTATCTCCCTTAGTAGTCTTTTCACCTTAAAATATAACTTTATTTCTTCTAGAGGTGGTTTATCACTACTAGAGTGTAACTTGACTCTACCATTCTGTTGCTGTTGTATTTGGTGAAGAAGTTTTGCCACAAGCTCTAGCTCGGTATTATTTTCAAAGGCCTCGATCTCGTCATCTTCAATTTCATTAAAAGGTTCCCATTCATATAAATTATCCAAACTTATGGATCCAATATCTTCACCGACGTTAACATCATTATCCAATTTGTCCAGAATTTTATCATCACCTTGAGTAGCAGCATCCTGTGTGGCATCAATATCAATCTCCTGTGAATTACCATCGAGCTCATCAGCCTCAAGAAATAGTTTCTTGTACCCAATATGTTCAAACCACAAACGAGCTTTATCCAATGGGGTAACAACTGTATTTTGCTCATCTACAACTGGAGCAAAACTCTGAAAGTCACTCTCTTCAAGCCATTTAGGTGTTGGTAAAGAATACCAATTTGGATGTAAAAATCTACTTAATATTTCAGATTGTGTTGTATTTTGTTGTGGTTGACGACTCAAATTTGGGGCAACATTACCGAGGGTGTTGAAATTTGGTCTATAGGCATGTGGAAGCATCTCTGTTATAGAAAAATTATCAGATGGGATGATTTCCCGCTCATCTAGTGAAGAGCGTTGATTTGATGATGTGAATAATGGGACACTATTTTGAGTTGTTACATAAAAGGCTTGAGTATTCCCTAATGTGTAAGTTGTTGAGATTTTCACAAACTCTTGCGACAACAATTCATCAAAATCAGTCTTGTCGTATTCTCTTTCCGGAAAGTTGAGTTCGGTTGTTTCTATATTCAATCTAAAGCTTTCTCTCAACAAGAATTCTGTGGAAAACTTGTAGATTCTATCAACATCCACGTAACGATGAGATCCTATTTCCAATTGGTGTATTAAGATATAAGCTGACAGTCTAATGTCATGATAGACAGGATAAATTGATTTGTAGTAGGACTCGTTAAGTCTATCAAGCACACTGGTTGTTTTGAAATCATTTTTATCAGTGATATACTTGATATAAGAAGGGCCTATTAGAAGTGGTTGCTCCTCGAAGAAATCAATTGGTATTCTCGTCTGAAACACTTTTAAATTTTCATCGGCCGCTTTCAAAACTTCAGAAGCGTCTTTAAAGAACTCTTTAAATATTTTTTGATCTGTTCATTGTTAGTTATACGTCGAGTAAACCCCGCTTCAGAAATCCGTACATACTTGGTTTTGCCACCATTTTCGCGTAATTATAATTTCCACCAAGACAGAAGAGTTTCTGGTGATACTTTCAGCCAGAAAAGAGCAGAAATGTTTATGAGCTCTTGATCAAGATTCTGTTTGTTTTCGTTTGTTTTCGGTTTTTTTCTTTAGTTTTTGACGTTTCCAATTTTCTTTGGAAAATTAAAAAAAAAAAAAAAATAGAGAAAATTACCTTATTAGGAAATATTCTCAAACAGGAAACTACAATTGATTAGATTTATGAATAATACAGTCTTTGCAGTCTATTCGTTTATCCAATGACCAGAGACTTTGTTTTGGATTACCTTGATAGGAGGAAGGTCCCATCCGACTCCACCATCACCAACAGCAGCCCCAAATCTAGGAACAACATAACACTCCCTCTTTGTAGAGTTAATCATCTTTGGTGCATAAGGTGGTCCCAGTGGTTTGGAATACGTTATCAAGCCACTATCCTTTGCAATATTTGATAATGGTTTACCAGTAATATCTGTTAAGACTCTTAATCGTGATTTTGGCAAGGTTTTTGAATCTGGATTGTTATTTGCCCCCAAGTTAACAGATTGGTAAACGAGATATGGTGGTGGGAGTTCGCCTATATTGCATAAAATAGAGGACGGGTGAATATATGCATATGGATTTAGTTCATGCTCATCACTCTTGATTGAAAACAGTGTGACATATGGTATGTTTATCAGGTTAGTTCTGTTGGTAATCTTAACGTCAGAATCAATCAAATCTGCCCTGATTGCAACCTGATCCACGAACCCAGCAGAAATCATTTGTTTTATTAGCTTGATTTGAACTTTACTTGGAACACCTAATTTTAGATCACTGTCTGTAACAACAGAAGCAACATTTTCTTTTGTAGTGATTGACTTAACAATGTACATGACTTGTTTTCTCAATTTTGCGGTTTCTTCCATCAATTTTGTTCTCAAAAAATTATTCTTCAAGAATTCTTCTTTTTTTCCTAAAGGAACATGGTCGTAAGCACAAACTGCACTTAGTAGTTTCAGAGCATCACTGTATTTATCCAGCTTACTGAAGATCTGTCTTGAATGATAGAATTTGGAACGTAGCTTACGTTTACGTTCAATATCCACTGGGTCTTCAATTTCTTCATTTTCTTCATCAGAATCCCCTCCAGTTTTTATTGGTTCAGCAATGCCTAGTTCGTTTTCATTTATAAATGGGTCACCAACTGATAAAGCTGAAACAATTGACACAATATAAGGCAGGCAATTTTGTTGATTCCCAACAATCAACATCTTGGCAAAACGAGGACTGATTGGAAACAAGCTGATACTTCTACCCAATTCAGTAATATGGTTTTCTTTGGTCAGAGCACCTAAAAACTGAAGCAACTTTTCAGCTTTATGTAGTGCTATTCTTTCAGGAGGAGTTGGAAATGGGAAGTTTACAACATTATCGATACCCATACTTTTCATTGATAAAACAACACTTTCAATTGGCATTCTTAAAATTTCTGGTCTGGAAAATTGTGGGAAATCTCTTTCATAAACAGCAGATGAGAATAATCTGTAACAATGACCAGGTCCAGTACGACCAGCTCTACCAGCTCTTTGATCAGCACTTGCTTTACTAACCCAATCAATCTCAAAGCTTTGAACCCCAGTTTTTTCATCATATTTACGTTCTTTAGATCTTCCAGCATCAACGACATATCTTATTCCTGGGATGGTTAAAGAAGTTTCAGCAACGTTGGTGGCAACAATACACAAACGACTTCCCTTTGGTGGATCTTGAAAAACCTTCATTTGTTCCTTTGTAGGCAATAGGGAATATAGTGGCAACACATATAATGGATCTTTGTCAGTTTGGCCTTCTTCTAATGTTTCTTCAAACCCATCTTCCTCTGCATCCTCTTCATCTATTTCACCATCGTCAATAATTTCGTTTTCACCGTCGATTTTGACACTAAATTCTACCTCTTCAGCTTCTATATCAGCTTGTTTGGAACTTATACGAACATCTGGAACATTCTCTTCAACAACTTTCTTATTGCCTTTGTTTGGGAATGGAAACTCTTTTCTTAATCGTTTGACTAGATTGGTAATCTCATTTTGACCTGTCATAAAGATTAAAATCCCACCTGGTGGCAACTTTTGGTGAATTTTGCATGTCTTTCTGTAAGCTTCTTCAATGTAGTTGAAATCCGTGCGTTTGTTAAAATGAACCGAGACTGGATATTGACGGGCATCAACTTTTAAAATTGGTGGAGGGGTTTCAAATAAAACTGGATTCTCACTGAAATCTGAAACTCTTAATGTAGCTGACATAATTATCAACTTTAATTTCTTATGCTTTTGAGAGTTTTTAGTATTTAGTTGGGCTCTGAGTCTAACCACACGACTTAGCATACCGATCAAAATATCCGTATTAATATTACGTTCATGTGCTTCGTCAATAATAATAGCAGAGTATTTTTCCAAGATAAAATCGGTCATCATTTCACGTAATAAGACACCATCAGTCATGAATTTCATTCTTGTGTTAGGCTTTGTGGTGGAATCAAATCTAATCTGATATCCGACTTTATCGCCATGATCGCCTAGCTCATCACCAACACGTTCAGACATCGAAACAGCAGCAACCCTTCTTGGCTGGGTAATACCAATCATTCCAGGAGTTTCAGGGCTATCAGGTGAACCATAACCGGCTTCATATAAAAATTGAGGAACCTGGGTAGTTTTACCAGAACCTGTTTCACCACAAATGATAACAATATCATTATGATTGATAGCTTCCATTATACGATGTTCTTCACCAAAAACTGGCAATTGCATACGCGATTGTTGAATCTCATCGCGTCTATTGACTGCAACAAAAAATGCTTGACGTTCAAGTTTTTCATTGATTGGGATATAATCTTCTTTCAGATCATCTTCTTTATCTTCTGGCCTATCAATTCTTTCGTAATGGACATTTGGTAGCGGCAGCGCACCTGGTGCTTCACGTCCCTCTAACTTTCGTAATTGTTCATCAGCCCATTCTTTAAACGCCTCAGCTTTGGCACTATGAGCAAATTTCGGGCGTTGTTCGTCGTCTTCTTCTTCTTCATCATCATCATCTTCTTCTTCTTCTTCATCATCATCATCTTCTTCTTCATCATCATCTTCTTCTTCTTCTTCTTCTTCTTCTTCTTCTTCTTCTTCTTCATCCTCATCATCTCCATCCTCTTGCTCGCCACCATTATATTTGTCATCAATGGATTTGTCTGCCTGATTAGCAACATCGTTGTTTGAGTCTCCATCTTCATCTTTATCTTCATCCTCGCTGTCTTCTTGCTCCTCCTCGCTGGAAGACTCAAAATCCTGGTCATCTTCAATCTTATTCTTTCTCTTTTCTTCAGCGGAAACTTTTGTTCTCCAAGTATAACTCTTCTTTTTGGTTTTTTTCACCTTTGGAATATTCTGAAAAGCGAAACCTGAACCTGAACCACCAAATTTGCTAGGTCTAAAATCAACGAAAGATGACTTTGATTCAGAAACACCAAATGATCCGAAGTTACCTGTATCGTCGTCACCATCATCGTCGACTGATTTAGAGATGCTATCGTTGTCAGATTTATTATCCTCGTCCCAATCACGCACTTCACGTTCTTCATATAAGATCTCTCTGGTATGCTCATCACCTCTACCTTGTCTCTCTAGACTTAAGGCTTCAATGAATTGTTCTTTTCTAGTTTTCTTACCAGCACCTAGCAGTTTGGAACTTTCTAATAAAGAGGTATCGAACTTTGATTCCTGAAGCTTCTGTATTAATACTTGTTTCTCTTCTCTTTTCAGCTGATGCTCGATGTACTTGTCTAGTCTTTTTCTCTTCGCTCTCGAAACTTTGGATTCCGTTTGCGGTTTCAGTTGTTCCTGAAGCTTTCTCTTTCTCTCTTCTCTTTCCTCTGTTGTGACTGGTTTCAGGATCTCAGCATTTGGATTGATTTCCTCATCGATTGTGGAATCTTGTCTGTCAGTATTATCTTCTAAATGGCGAGTGAACTGCTTCTGCCTGACTCTTCTCAACTTCTCCTGCTTTGCCAGCATTCCTGCACGAGCCTTCTCGTTGTGACGCTTTCTGAACTGACCCATCTTGTTTCCTTCCCAGATTCGTTTTCTTCCTAAATTCTTTCCCTTTTCTTCAAGCGATGAGCTCCAAATTTTTATTTATTCCTTGTTAAATTTTTTCTATGGTGCGCTGCCATTACGTCAGCGAAAGAGCCTGAGAAAAATCGTGGAAATCATTTCAACCCCAAAACAGGACTTCGTTAAAAGCACCCCCAAACAGCGTTGAGTTGTGTTGGTCTGCTGCTGCTGCTGCAAAATATTGGGAGTGGAGATGGCTAACAAGCTTGTTGTCGAAGAAGGGAGTTACGGGCTTCTTGAGAGCCCAAATATTAGGAGAGTACGGTTTGGAGAATACGAACTGGATACCTGGTACGGATGTGCTGTTTATTTTACTAAGGATAGGAAGACTTTAGGTTTTGTGCACTCAAACATCGATAACCCTTCCAGAAAACTTAGCGCACATACTGAGGAGATCTGGCTGGAGAAAATGTACATCTGTGACCATTGTTTCAAGTACACTGACATTGAAGAAGATTTCGCATGGCATGTCGAAAGATGCGAGCTCAAAAACAAACAACTTGGGAAAATAGCATACCTGGATACAGACGTTATAATAAGGAGAGTCAGGGGATCGAGGCATAAACTTTTTGCCCAAAATCTGTGCTTGTTTACAAAGTTATATTTGGATAACAAATCGGTGTTTTTCTCTGTGGATCAATTTGATTTCTATATTGCTTATGAGCCACAGACCAACAAGCCAATGGGATTCTTCTCGAAAGAACAGCTTTCAATAGACAGAAACAATTTAGCTTGTATCTTGGTCTTCCCACCATATCAAAGACGACATTTAGGCACGCTGCTAATATCTTTCTCATATGAGCTCTCAAAAGCTGAAAACATAATATCTGGTCCGGAAAAACCATTATCGCCATTTGGATTGGTTGGTTATTTACGGTACTGGAGCTCTATTATCAGCAGAGAGTTTATTTTTGGTTCTTTGAGCAATGCTGAAGTAACAACGTTAGAGGAAATCTGCAGACTCACTGGGATACGGCACGATGATGTTTCAATGACATTGAAGTATCTGAAGGTGCTATCAGAAGACGATGGTAAAATCTACCTTAGAAAAAATGCGATTAAAACATGGACAATTAAAAATAAAATTAGTCTGAAACCATTACTAAAAAAAGAATGTCTATTGATTGAATAGCATAGTTATATAAATATTTTGTACAATTTTTTTTTGTTTTTTTTTTTTTTTTTTTTTTCATCGTCTCTTGGAAGTAGACTCAAATAACATTTGGATTTCCTCCACTCTCTTTTTACGTCGTTCCTCTTCCTCGACTTCGACAGCCTCGCCAATTGTTCTCTTTCGTTCTTGAATCTTCAGCATTTTCTCTTCGATACTACCTTCCATGATAAATCGTGTAACTTTCACGGGATTTTCTTGGCCAATTCTATGGATTCTATCGATCGCTTGATCTTCCGTTCCAGGTGCCCACCATGGATCACACATAAAAGCCTTTGAAGCTTCAGTAAGGTTCAGTCCAACACCACCAGCTTTCAGTGATAACAGTAGAACTGTAATACCTTCACGAGATCTTTTGAATTCTTTTAATACATCACTCCTCTTCTCCATACTCATTCTACCATCGAATTTGAAAACTGTCAATCCATTCTCCAGCTGTAATTCTCTTTCCATGATATCCAAGTAACTGGAAAATTGAGAAAAGACAACAACTTTTTCATTTGGCGAAGTATCTCTGATGACCCTCAAATGCGATAATAAGGCATTTAGTTTGGACGATCTTAATGAGTTATCATACTGGTTCAAAGTAAATTGTGAATCAGATTTCGCGCTCATTGGCAATGCTTTTGGTTGTAGTAATTTAGAACTTGAGATGTTATGTCTGCAATTTGGACACAGTGTTTGATTTCCTTTCATCTCTTGATAGTCACAGTGCTCTAGAATACACGATAGACAAAATGGGTGTCCACATTCTGTAAAAGCAACATTTTCCAATGGAATAGGCTGAGTGGTACATATTGAACACTCCAAGTCATCAAAAGTGGAAAATTTCTCATGGATATTTTGTTTTGATAAATTCAGCTGTTCAACAGTAAAAGTTTCATTTTTAGTCAACAATTCTTCAGGGATATCCATCTCGGCTGTTAGTTTAGAAGAAATATCCTCATCCATTTCATCGACACCACTTTTGATCAAATCCATATGGCAGCAAATCTGTCTCAGTCTCAAAATATGCACCAGGATCATGGTATATTTCTTCAAAATATCACCTTTTTTGATACTAGCTTCAACGGAGGATTCAGCTCTTGCTAAGAACCAGTTATACAAGTTCATCTCTTTTGGACTAAACTTGACTTTTTCAATAATAACCTCCTTTGGAGGAAGTTCAACTAACAGTTTACCATCTTTTTTCATATTTTTAGTACGTCTTAATAAGATCGGCTCTAAAATGGCTTGAACAACATCTAAAGCTTGCGTATAGTTCTTCTTCTCAAACGGCGTGGTGACAAATGTATTCCAGTATGAAATATTTGACCAGGGCTCAAGTTCTAGAAATTTGACTAAAGAATATAAATCATCCAATCGATTAATAATTGGGGTACCGGTCAATAACCATTTTCTAGAAGCTCCCAGCTCGCAGCATGCTTTTGTAGTTTTAGCCATTCTGTTCCTGATGTTATGACCTTCATCCAGAACAACTCTAAAAAACTTAACAGAAAAAACACCAACTTTAGGTAAATCATTAAAGGCACACATACCTTTCAGTCTTGACCACTCGTTTTGAACAGTACCATATGTTGTGAAAACAACTAAAGGTGGTTTTTCTTGACACAATGAAGAAGCAAGATTAGTACCAGTGTCTGATCCATAATAAACAAGAAATGTGCTATTATCATTATTGACCTTCCTGAACTCATCTTGCCATTGGGCCAATAATGAGGTTGGAACAACTATAAGAGTAGTACCATAAGCATAACTCTCTTCATGAGCTCTAGATTTGTCAAACTCTCTATCAAATGGGGCATTATGAATCAACGATAAAGTAGAGATGGTTTTTCCCAATCCCATTTCATCAGCTAAAATTCCACCACTACACAATGATTTCAAAATTGGCTTTTCCAAGGAAAACTCACCGGAATACAAATTACCATAAAACAGGTTATCATCAAACTGATCTCGTAAACTATCGTCTCTCATCACAGCCCAAGATCTATCTTTTGGCCATTTGAATTCCTTCCATAATGGATTTATGAGATTACCGGTATCAGTATTCTCGATTTCTCGTTCACTTCTTAACATCCATGTTAGACCTTGCTTCTGGTACGATCTCAGCTTCAGCTTAAAGTTCTCTTTTGTATCAGTTTCCGGTAATGTTGCTAAGATCTTTTCGGTTTGAGTTCTTTTGTAAAATTCCTTCAATTGGTTTAAGTTCATTTCATCAACAAATTCATTAGTTCTCTCATTTTGAGAGGAGTCCAGTTTCTGCAATTGATCATCGTCATCAAGATCAATAATCTCTTCGGTTTCTTTCTCTTCTTCACTTCCCGTCTTGATATTAATATCAAGTTTGTTGAATAGCTTCACTAGCGCAACTTGTCTTCTGTGTTGTTGCTGCTCTGATTCAGTCTCGTATGCAGTTCTGTTGAAACTTTGACTTTGCTTCAATTGTTTTAGATCGGCATTGAAAGATCTGTCATAATTTTTAGTACTCTCGAAAATCTTTGATGTTAAATAGCAGTCTAATTGAACAATGAACGAATCGCCTGTACTTAATCTTCCGTCACAGAAAACACAAGTTATATCGAAATCACAAATCTCTTGATCAACAAGCGGAAATAAAATACTAGCTATATCCTCAGGAAGTCTCCCAATCTCTTTCTTTCTCGTTGGGTCATTTCCATCTTGAATCAGCTTAATGTATGATGAAACAGACGACGTTGTACCAGACCTTCCTCTTCGCGGAGCACCTGTTGCAGCATTATTTTTTTCGATAGTTAAAGGTGTTCCATATGGAACGGGCTTGACAGTAGGTCTTGTAGCCCAACAAATAACCTGAAGCCCTCCAATAAATCTTCTCCATTCAAGAGAAGGTGATAGTCGTTTTTTATAAGCTTTAATGGGGGACGATTTTCTAGCTTTAGTTCTTGGGCCAGTAGATTCTTGAGAGGAGGAATCTACTTGCGATAAATTTCTAGCTCTTAGAAGTTTACCTAAAGACGGTTCACGAGTTACTGAAGTGGTTGCTGATGTAAAGCTATTATTTGAAACTTGCGGCAAAGGAGGTGATGAAAGTTTGTTGGGAGTAGGTAAAGAGTCTCGGCTCACAGGTCCGTCATAGAAACTATTAACGGCAGCCAGAACTGGATTTTCGCATGTTTTGAATTGTTGGTGAAGCCTTTGGATATCAGAAGGGCATATATCTGGAATGATTGCTCGAATTTGTGATTCAAATAGCATGTATCCGTTATCTTCAGTTTCCTCATCACTTTCATTGGAAACAAACAGGCTCTGATTTTTGGTTATCTTGAAGTTCTCATGGGAGTTCAGAAGCGGAGATGAGGGCGTGGGCGTACTTTCTTGTAAGACTGAAGTACTAAGACTGCTTGAGTGCTTCTCCAGTAGTGGTTGGTGACGGTCTATCGAGTCTATTGTTTCTGTTTTCACTTGGATTGGGAGATCTGATGTTGAATCATCAAAGAACCTGGACCCTTCTTCAGACATCTCAGTTGTATTAGCTTCTAATAGCCAAATCCCAAAAAAAAAAAAAACATCCAGCTTATGATAATCGATATATTGAACCTAAAGCGTGTTTTCGCGTTTCCAATTACGTAATTGCTGATTCATTTCGCGAATATTTCCTTCTTTGTCAAAATCCAAAAATGGAAGCCGAAAGCGTGATCGCGAAATGCTAGTAAAGCCTAACAAAGAATGGCAGTGTGAAACGAGACAACTTTCTCAAGTTTAGAATCAATACAAAAAGCCAGCAGAGAAATGACAAAAATATGATCAATAACTGGATACATAAAGTCATCAGCAGCCCGCGTGTGCAAAGGTGGCTCTACAGATTCTCACTGATATTTTTTTTAGTGTTTTTCATTGGGTTTTGTTCTGTTATCCCAATCGATTCAATATCTCAAGCTTCTCAATCAACAAATAATTATGCTTTGAACACATTCGTTGTCGTTGGTGCTTTAGTTCTGTTCGGTGTTGTTGCAGCAGTACTGACATCTACCAGAATTTATATGCAGAGGAGTGCTTTACAAGATATACCAAAACGCTATGTTCCTTTAGATTATTCTGATATGCCCAATGAATGTTTTGATATGATTAACAACAACTTCAAGAAATGTGAAAAAATAAAAGCAATGGGTTTGAAATCTACTGAAAAAGTGAAACATCCAGGGCTATCGGGACCTGACTCAGATCTCCTACCACCTCTGTTACCGTTTGAAGACGTTGTGCGAGCAATTGGGATGAAGCTGAAATGGGACGAGTCATTTTTTGGAGCTGATATAGCAATACCCAAACATTATAGTTTCAGAGAAATACTAGCACACTTAGAGGAACTGGAAATATCAAATAATAAGAAACTCAATATAGAATACGCTGAATTATTCGAGGAACTAAGGTATTCTGGGAAGTTGATAACGCAAGAGAAGTTTGCCAAATTTATGGAATTGTCGATTGAGTTTGTCAAAATAACCAGATTGAATATCGAACTAAGCTCAAGAGATAGAAGACTTGCCTATCCAAATTCAGAAATATCTAAATCAACAGATGAATTCTCCAAATTTTCAACCAGAAATAGATCGTCTAACAATTTCAATCCTTTTAACAATTCTTCAAGTTTCATGGAATTTCGAGATCCATTTCAATCGTATGAAGAAGACGAACTAAAAGATGGAACTACACCTGAAAGCGAATCTTTTTATAGAACATATACCTCTCAAACTGATGGGACTACTAATATTAATTTATGATGTGATGCGACTATGTGGTTTTGTTTTTTTTTTTTCCTGCTTGAAAATGTCAAGTCCGTATCTGTCATGTAACAAAATTATCTCTCGTAATAAAACGGTTGTTCATGTCTTCAGTAGACTTTTATTTCTTTTTTTCATTTTAGGCAAGGATTAAGTCCACATTTTTGATACGTGAATCAAAAAGAAGCTTTATCAATAGCCAATGTTTGTTTTTTTTTTTTTCTTTCTTTCTTTCTTTCTTTCTTACATCAAAAACACTAGAAAAACTAAATGCATTAAAACGCTCCTGATTCTATCAAACGTTACTTTAAAAATATTATTAGATGCTTAGAATTGTTTGCCATCTTTATTAAATTGAGGTAATTCTGAATATTTTTTATTCTTCTTTTTTGATTTGAATGTACCCAAAACTTTATGTTGTGATTTCCAAACTTTGTTTCTGATCTCACTGATATCCCTATCATTCTTAGTGATTTGCAAAAATATGTACATACCCAAAGCGGATACTGCAACTACTGAAGGGATAGATAAAATGATGTAATAAGCAGAATCATTCGAAATCCCCTCATCTTCAATTCTTCTTGTTTCTTTATTTTTTTTAGCAACTTTTGGACCTTTTATGATTTTGAAAACAACAGCGTTTTCTAAAAGATCAAATTCATCATCTGGGACATTCTCAGCTTGGATAGAAACCCCAATGTTTTGAATGAATTTTCCCAATAACCACTCTTCTTGAATATCAAAAGCATAAAATCCATGTAAATTGTCAATCCATTCAGTGGAGTAGAATGCAGTATCAAGATCACGTTTCTTCATTCCTTTTGATCTAGCATCTTCTTTAACATAACTGAAATGTAGTTTAACTTTACTAACTTCTTCAGAAAAGTATCTAGTATACCACGTAATGAAATAAGTTTGGCCCATTTTCAACTCTTTGCCCTCATGAGGCGTACAGAATGGTTCACTTTTTTTAGTTCTGGCTAATCCTTTGTCAAAGTATCTATTTGGAGTACATCTGATCAAAGGATTCAAAGAAACGTACGTCTTATCTTCATCAATATACTGGACTTCTTCGTGTGCTGCATCTTTAGCCATATTATGAGCTTTCAAGTCATCATAGTTGTAGGTGACTGTTGTCGCAGTTTGAAAATATGTTGAGTAAGTAGGGGAAGCATTTCCTGTTTGGGCACCCCCGTTCTTCAGCTTTGGTTTAATGGTTTTAGGAGACCCTTCTTCATTCAATGAGATCCAAGGCTGTGGAACGCCATTTGTCTCCTTTGGAGGTTTGGCACTGAAGGTGACACCTTGTATCACAGTTGGAGTGACAATCTCTACAACTGTGGAATAAATAGTACGAATCCAAGGCTTAGGGATTTCAGATGATGTGCTTGTTGTTGTTGATTGTGGGAGTCTAACTTTCTGGTATCGTTTCTCCAAACGAGCAACTGATGTGATGGAGGCCTCATTAGAAGTTTCCGTTGGAATGATCTCGATGGCTGCAGCAGAAGCAACTAGCAGCGTGAGTAAAGAGAAGAGCTTCATCATGCAGCAAGATTTCACAATTCAATCGAAAACGAATCAATGGAAGAAGAAAAAAAGAAGACAAGAGAAGAAAAGAAGAGAAAAACAAGAGATTAAAGTATTTTTTTTTTCTGTTGATGTTTTTATCATTTTCGAACTTTTTTTCCCGAGAAGCGACATATCCCATTTTAGCCAGACTTCCTAATTGGGAAATCAAAGTGTAAATAATGTTTTATATCACTTCTAGTGAGAGAAATATATACATAATTCAACTTTAAAGCACCATCCACAAAGAACCACAAGTTAAAATTAGAAGAATAACGGCTGTGATTACTGCACTCCCAACCTTATCCTTTGTGCCAATGTTCAGCGGATCATGGTCCAAACTGGTGGAATCTGAATCCAAACCAGCATCAGCGTTACCAACAGCAACACCTTCATCTTTTGTAGAGTACGGTGGATCAGACTCTGGGGTCAATAAACTTAACATCACCTCTAACGCAGCCATTTGTTCACCCATTCCCCAAGTGTCGTCCCATTTACCTTCCTCCCAATTTGACCCACAAGTATGACCATCTGTACCTCCAGTACAACTCAACGCTGCAGCTTCTGCGCTTGCTTCTAACAGAGGACGGATACTATCGTACAGTTCAGGAACCAGCAACGACGTCAGACCAAGACATCTTGAAAAAATGGCCCTGAATGAACGTTGATCATTATTACAAGTTCCGGCATCTTGACATGCTCTTTCATACATGATTGAATCTCTAAAAAACACAGTAGCCCCTTCCGCCAGTTGAGTTGCTCTCTCTAACCAAACTGAATCTTCTGTGAAGTTGTACAAATATGCAGCACCACCGAGCATTACCCCAAAGTTATATGACCATTCAATTTTAACTATATCTGAACAGTTATCATCAATATTGGCGCCATCATAAACACTAGCCTTATCACCATCAGTAGTCACAAACCCAACATCTACTAACCAATCATAGACTTTTTCAGCCGTTTCAACGTATGTGTCATTCCTAGTGTATCTTGCTAACCTTGCAGAGATATGGAAAAGACACGCTTGACTGATGGTATTCTTATAGTCGTAACCTGAATTCCAAGTGAAGATTTGCCATCTTAACCCCCCAGCACAATGTTCCTCATCCCATCTTACATTTATGGTATTGTAAACAGCCTGTGCTAGAGCTAACCAGTCGGGGACGTCCCCAGTAGGGGCAGTGAAGTTTCTCTCAGCAGCCTCCAAAACAGCAAACCCCCAGAACCCTTGATCGTCATTCCCTTCTGTTGTTGATTGATTGTCCGGAATATAATCATAGTTGTCACCAGTTTGATGAATCATGGCATCATAAATCAACTTTTCATAGGTATCATTGTTGCACAAGTACCAATGGTCGATTAACCCACCAAATGCATGGCCCGCAGCCCACCAATAGTATGGACTAACAAACATACCCACAGTCCCACCATATCTTTTCCCGTCGTAGTAGTCTAGCAGACCGTCAGCAACCAGAGAGGCAGCATCACATATTGACTCTTTAGAAGTCACATCCAAGTCAATACATGCCACTATTTGGATAAAAGTGAAAGTGAGCCCTATTGTTGTAGTCAGAGGCTTCATTGTGAGAAAATTGAAAAGTGATAAAGCAGCTTTTGATATTAGAGCTCAAGCAATCAAATACTAATGGGAAGCAAACATCTTTGATTTTGACCTACTGGCTAATGTTTCAGCTTCTTGCTATGCCCATTCTCTTGGAAAATTGAACATTTCCAACATACCAAGAAGAGATTTCTATAAATAGCGGCATGTTCATCGTGAAAATGGGTCTTTTTATGCTGTTTAAAACCGGGGAAGACTCTTGATAAGGCTCTTCTCTTTCCTTGAGTATCTCTCTTCAGATTTTACGTCCTCTTTTCATGTCAATACCCCAAACTTGTTTGTTGTTTTTGTTGTTTTTGTTGTTTCTTAGATCAAACTTCATGCACTTTTTTTAAAAAAAAAAAAAAAAAACACACACACACCAAAAAACATTTCTTGGATTGTGTACTGACTCAGAGGCGAAGTGTTAATGGCTTGTCATAGGTTCTAGTGATATCCCTCAAGGAGAATTCTGATGTTGCTATGAAAATTTATCCATTAATGTCGAAATTTTTTAGAAGAAACATAGCTATTGTTGATGTTTAATCCGTTGACTATAATCAAATACTATGTCGCAAAATCAGCAATCATACATACTACACCAATATATAGTACTCCAATCACCCAGTGATGGAAATATTTTTGCTTCTAACAGTCTATAAAGAGCAATTCTATAACTTTTTAAAATCTAAATGTACATCCCCAAATCATCTCGTGCAAAGTCCATAACCCAATCAGCTTGATTTCTTCGGACCGCTTCTATCATTAACCAATAAGTTTTGAATGATTTCTAACGCACTCAACTGTTCACCAAGTCCATATTTTCCATCCCATTTATCAAGATTCCAGTTCTGACCACAAGTATGACCATCATACCCACCTGAACATGATTTAGCGGCACCTTTAGCTGAAGGTTGAATCAAGCCAGTAATCTTATCTTCAAACGAAGGAATTAACTTTGACGTTATACCCAGATATCTTGAATAAATAGCTTTGAAAACTCTTTGGTCAGTTTTGCAGCTGTCATAAGTTTCACAGGCTCTTTCGTATAATACTGTGTCGTTGTAAAGGGCCTGAGAACCGAGAATTATTTGTTCAGCACGATTTTTCCAGGTATCATCATCGGTAACATCGTAAAGATACGCTGACCCAGCAATCAAAATCCCATAGTTGTAGGTCCACATCACCTTGGTTATTTCAGTACAATTGTCACTAGTGCTGAACCCATCATAAACCTCAGACCCAAATTCTAACTCATTAACTAAACCAGAGCCCCAAATCCAATCAAAAATTTGCTCAGCTGCATTTGTATAAGTATCATTTCCTGTATATCTTGCTAATCTAGCAGCTAACTGAAATAGGTTTGCGTTTGCAACTGTTGCCTTATAGTTATAGCCCGAATGGTCTTCGTTAAATTGCCATCTTAGCCCCCCATTACAAGTATTTTCATCCCATCTGCTGTAAAGTAGGTTAAAAGAATTTGAGGCTTGCTGAGCCCAACTTGGATACCCATCCTCTTCAGGTGATTTGAACCCCATTTCAGCAGCTTGAATAACTGTCAAAGCCCAAGCACCAATATCATCATTGCCAATTTGGCCATCCTGTGAAGAAGGTTGATAGTTGAAATCAGCACCAGCTTGGGACAAAAGCCCACTATATATTAAAGACTCATAGGTATCATTTTCGCAAAGATGTTGATAGTTCAATAATGACCCAAAAGCGACCCCATATTCCCACCAACAATACGGAGAGCTGAATAAACCTTCACCTTGATAGTAATCTAAAGCTCCCTGCGCTACTAGACTAGCAGCGGTACAAATGGACTTTTTGGAATCAATATTTAGCTTTATAGCCTTTACAGTTGTGAATATAGTCAGTGAATAAAGTAGAGAACGAATACACAGATGCATGGTGGTATGGTGACTATGTGTAAAGAGTGTAAATAGCACAAAGAGTGTATAGGTAGAAAAGAGTGCTTGATTCAGTACTGAGGCTACATCTTTTAATCCAATTTTATTATGTTGGGAAAAGCCGTGGTTTTATAGCTTTGGTAGTGGACCCAGTTTTGATCCAGATTTGTCAGAGAAGGGTGTATCTCAAGCAATCGGTTAAGGTCCCAATGTGTCAATGCTAATGGAACAAAAGAATATCCGTTTCAAATTCTGTTTCATGAGACGTGTATAAGGTTGCAGCTCGGGATTATCGATCCAAGAAAGGTTGTTTCAGATATAATAAATTCGGACTGAAAGTCACTTTAAACTCGATTTTTCAGGTAGCTTTTAAACTCTACATGAGATCTCGATTGTCTGGTTATCCCTGTGTGCTTTATATAGCTATCTTCGAGGTTATTTAGAATGTTCTACAATTTGAAATGGATATTGGTTATGATCTGAGACACACGATGATACTTTTTTTTTTTTTTTTTTTTTATGTATAACCATTTAACCTTTGAAAGGAGCGATTCCGAAAGGAGTTATAATTTTCTAATGTTTTGATTTAACGAAATGTTATGTGATCAGTAGTTATATGTGGTTATACGTGGCTATAAGTAGTACCCTGGATGGTGCCTGGATGGTGCCTAAGTGGTACTTGAATGGTGCCTAAGTGATGCCTAGGTGATAGGCAGCAGCTAGGGCAGTAAGGCAGTGAAATTAAGTAGCCATAAACAAATATACAGATTAGGAAATTTCCGGTGATCGCTCTCTTTGCTAATCTCATCAACGCTTCGATGTAATCTATTAAAACGATTGTCGAAATTCGATATCGGTGATTAATTCTAGATCAAATGATCCAGAGCTATTAATTAAGAAATTCTCTTTCTATTTCTTGCTGCCTTCTTCTAGTGGCTTGGATCAACATTTTGCGCTGGGACACTGGGTAATCTCACCTATAATATTCAAAAGCCCCACTGGGCTGAATCATATACACGTTACTCATTTTCCCCTAAAATAAAATGTTCGTGATTCCCAACCGCAATCATCTACTATTGAGCAATTTATACAGTTTGCTGAATGAGTTTGTAAAATACCTCTTATCATCAACCTTTTCCAATCTGTCATAATGGACAGTACTAGTTTTGGTGAAGTCTGCTATCATTTTTACCATGATAAGCTGCTCTTCTTCACTTTTGTCTTGCAATACCTTTTGAACCTCTTCTAAATGACTGGTTCTATCTACAAGAATTCCATTCCATCCAGCGTTAGCTGCTCCGTCCAAATCATTCTTCAACTCATCACCAATATGCCAGGACTCTGACAGTATTTTAGTCCTACTCAGCTCATTGTCGGTTTCCAAGTCTTCAATGATATAATCAAAGAACTCCTTATCTGGCTTACTAACTCCAATATCATAGGATAAATAAACTTTATCGAAGTACTTTAACAAATCTAAGCTCTCTAGGATTTTAATAACACGAGGATCACCATTACTTGAAGCAACAATCGCCCGTTCTTTGTTTCTGGACATCTTTTTTAGGAAGTCAACAACATCTGGATAAGTTGAGTACGCATTTTTAGAAGAAAACCAATGTATTAGCCCATGAACGAATTGGTCATCTAACTTTAATGGAGAGTATAGTTTAGTTATAACCTTGCCCCACCAGTCCTCGTAATTCAGTCCTGATTGCTTCCCATAGTTTGGGTACTTTGCTTTGACTTCCTTGAACGCAGTAGGGAATCTTACTGACAGCTCATCTTCAGTCAGTTTCACACCGAACTTTTCACCAAATTCAACGTACTGTTTCAGGATTGGCTTTTTAGCGATGAACAAAGTATTGAATGCATCAATAGATAAGATCTTTCTTACTCCAGGCATTGTTTTATCCGGCTAAAAAAACTCCCCAAATAACTCCCCAAACAGAACCAGATTGATTAGTTTTATTCAAAGATAGTGAGCTTCCATTACGTAATTCAAATCCAATACGCGAAAGTTTTAATAAATGTACAAAAAATGAAAAATTTACGCGTTTTGTCTCGCAAAAAAGCTTTCATTTCTTTGAAGGAGAAACTTAGAATATAGAAGAGGAATGTCGATTGTATCGCTACTTGGAATAAATGTGCTAAATAACCCTGCAAGATTCACTGATCCATACGAATTTGAGATCACTTTTGAATGCTTGGAACCGCTAAAGGATGATTTGGAATGGAAATTGACTTATGTTGGATCATCAAGATCTTTGGAGCATGATCAAGAGCTAGACTCAATCTTGGTGGGCCCTGTTCCTGTGGGAGTCAATAAGTTTCTTTTCACAGCAGATCCTCCCTCTGCGGAATTGATCCCTTCAAACGAACTGGTCTCTGTTACTGTTATCCTATTAAGTTGTTCATATTCCGATAGAGAGTTCGTTAGAGTGGGCTATTATGTCAATAATGAATACGATTCTGAAGAACTAAGAGAAAACCCCCCAAATAAGGTCCAGGTGGAGCATGTTGTAAGAAACATTCTCGCTGAAAAACCAAGAGTCACAAGATTTAACATTGTTTGGGACAATGATAGCAACGAAGAAGAATTCCCCCCAGAACAACCAGATGCTGATTTGGTTGATGACGAAGAGCAATATGGTGAAGGTGAAGGCGAAGGTGAAGGTGAAGGTGAAGGTGAAGGCGAAGGTGAAGGTGAAGAAGATGACGAGGACGACGAAGAAGCTGAAGAAGTAGAAGAAATTGATACAGATAATGATGAAAAAATACCAAAAGAACAACTTGGAGATGATGAGGCGGAAGCTGATACGCCAAGATTAGAAGAGGATAGTGAGTCAATAGCACCATCAACATCATATACGACTGAACAAGAACAGCAGATTACAACGGAGAATCTGAATGGCGAAGAGAAAAAAGATGGTGAAACAATTAAGATTTGAAAAAAAGAAAGCTACTATAAAACTGATGTCTAATGATAACTATAAACGTTTAATATTATTTTATTTGAAAAATGACTTTGTAGTCCTACTTCTTCAAACTTTCCCACAACTCGTTGATTATTTGGAAAGTCTTTGTAATTTTTTCAATTAATTCATTGTTTTTCTCCTTATCAAAGGCTTTCAACACCTGAATCATTTTGTCAGGATGCCATCTGATTCTTTCGATCTTCAACACTTTTGAATAATCTCCTGAACTTTTCAAAAATTGTTCAACATTACTTGGTGATAACTCATCATATTCATGAAACAATGGGAAAATGACAGATTTTTTAGATTCTTTTTTAATGGATTCCCACTCCTCGTAATAATCGTCGTATATAAAATCGTTATCACCGTCCCCAAAATACTTATATCTCTCCTCCAAAGTATCTTTGGCTGATTGAAATCTTGGTAATTCCATATACGACCACATATATGTATTTGTATCATATTGGCCATTTATCAATTGATGACGTTGTTTATACTGCAAAGGTTTTCCATCGTTGTTTGCCACAAATCGATACCCATTTACTGAAGGACCCCACTCTATGTACTGATCTGTAGCTGTTTTAGAGGACTTTGACGGCTGTGATAACTTTGTTTTGACAGATGGTGAAACCTCCTCTTCGCTGCTTGTTGGGGGTTCAGAAAGTGTTTCGACTGATTTCAAATAAGGTCTTTGTTTCTTAAATTTCAGCCTACTGGATTTCTTCCTGATTCCATTGCCAGACATTCCAATGACATAGTTTCCAGGCAAGAGGGGGAGGTTGCTTTTAATGAAAATTTTGATGGAAGAAAGCACATAATTACTAAAAGTTGATGTTTTTTTGTTTTTTTTTCCGCGAAAAGACTACATAGAGTAAGATGGCTATTTTCTATATTAATCCTAACCAAACAAAACTTCCCAATTCCAATCTTTCATGACGCTACTCCAATGAGTCCAGCTATTGATTCCTTCTGTTGACCTGCTTTTGCTGCCAGTCAACGCGTCTATTCTTGTTTGAAACAAATCCCAATCGTCAGATGACCTATTTTCCATCTCTTGTTGTTTGATGATATCTTTTCTTCTCCAGACTTCTTTGACAATATCGACTGATCTATCAATATTTCCCAGCCATAATCTATCACTCAATACACTCCAACGATTCAATACCCATTTTCTGTCATCCTTGCCCACCATTTCACAGGATGCTATCAATAATGGGAAGATATGTAAGTTACATGTTCTAGAACTTGTTGGAATTGAAGCCAATAACATCAAAACTTTCTCAGCTAAATCACTGGAACCTTGGGATGAGATTTCAGGAACTGCTTGTTGTAAATATAATAATGTTGAGAATCTATAGGCTTCTGCAGTGGCAATACATGAGGATAAATCACAATATGGATCTTCCAAGATTGTCTTTCTAATATTGACATCCGGCTTCCATGATTCAATCTCACTTTTTAAAGTAACAGCAGTTGATATATTTGATAATGAAAGTTTGGCCAGATTACGAATTTTGGCAATAAACGTTGCAACTCTCCCAATTATCAAAAACAAACCTCTAGCACATCCAAGTAATGGATCAATAATTGAATCAGTATCAATATTGAAGTCTTTATTTATCAAACTCATTTCAGCAAAAATGGAACCCAGAGTATGTGAGTGACTATCAGGAGATTTAACTCCACTCGTGCTTGGGGAACTATCAACAGGAGAATCTGTGCTTTGGCCCGATTTTGGTGTTGCTTCTGAGTTATCATAATCAGTATTATCACTATTGATAAATTTTGAATGTTGAGAGTTTGATAATCTTGCCAAAACATCAAAATAAATAAAAGTATTGATCAAAAATTCATAAAGTTTTGCATGTTGTAAATAGTCCTCCTTGTCCATTTTTTTCAAGATTGACTTTGCACCTTTTAAATGAGCGAATCCAGTTGACGTATGTTTTTCCCAGCAATCAGTTACTGCTAAAACTAGACAAGTTGCTAAAGCGACTTGGTTCCCGATCTTCTCACTAACTAAACCCTCAGCTAATTCAGTCATTGATTGTTTCATATAGCTCATTCCCAGTTTTCTTAAAGATTCATCACCTCTTGCAACATGAAATAAAGACATTGAAGCAACAGCTTTGAAAAGAACAGAATTTTGTAGGGCTAAAGGCCAAATTAAAGTTCTCCATGGGTTTTCTGTTGGGCCATTTTTAATTGACATAATTGCGCAAGTGTAATTATCGAATGCGTTGAAGATCTTCTCAAAGTCTGAAGATGATAAATGGTTTTTTGGGAGTGTAGATAAAGCCATTATATGTTCTGAATTCGGTGATGATGGGATTGATAGATTTATTGGAGAATTTATGGTAAAGTTGCCAACTATATGACCATTACCAGATCCAGATCTTGAGTTTCCAGTCTGGGATAACGAGTGTGAAAATGATAGTAACTCTTTACGATATTGTGGTAATGACGTGTTCGAAAATGCAGAATCAATAGATAGCGCTCTTTTCATAGAAGAATTATCACTGTGGAATTGAACCAAGGAGTTAGCAGCTTCATTATTCAATATTTTGTTTCTTTGATCTTCATCTTCGTCTTGAACTGCATTTTCATTGTACTCTAGATATTTTGAGTTACTATCTGTTATTTCTTTGATTCTCAAGAAATTTGGAGACAAAGGTTCAATATTTGCAGGAGAAGGGATATTGAACGATTCAAAATCAGTGAAAGCACGAACCAGCGTCGATAATGAAGGAGAGTTTGCCTGGACACCAGGAGAAAAAGAAGAGGTCATGGATTGATTTCTCTGCTGCTGGTACTGTTGCTCTTGTTGCAGTTGTTGGTGGTTATTATTTGACGAAAGCTTTCTCTTCTTTGATGGCTGAAACTCCATCTCTAATATAGATGATCTACTAGATGATTGACCCTTATCTTGTGTAATGGAAGGTGCTGAGTTCGGGTTTTTCCCCATCGCCATTAGTTGGCTCTGCTGTGCTAGTTCTTGTGACGTTTTACCAGCTATGGATAGGGTTGCTTGTTGTATAGCTTCTTCGAATATATTGTTTTCGGGCATTGAATACGATCTTTTCAACGACACTGATGATGGTGCTGCTGTTGCTGTTTCTGTTGCTGTTTCTGTTGCTGTTTCTGTTGTTGTTTCTGCTGTTGCCAATGTTGATGTTTTTGCTGTTGCCAATGTTGATGTTTTTGCTGTTGTTGCTGTCGGTGTTGCTGTCGGTGTTGTTGTTGTTGTCGTCGTCGTCGTTGTTGGTGTGATGGCATTAACTTGAGTTGAGAAGTTGATATCACTTGAAGAGGCCGTTACAGGCTTCGCCTTTAAGACCTTGATAGCTGTAGTGGTCTCGCTAAAGGACTTCCACTTGAAGTTTGTAGAGTACCCACCACATTGTATGTTCTTCTTGGAGCAATTGAGGCATCCTGGTTTTGTTTCATCACACTTGAGCCTTTTCTTTTTGCAAGTGATGCACCCATTCCTGGATTTGTGGTTCTTAGGCTTAACCTCCTTGACCTCTTTGACCTGCTTAATTGGAGCTGCACCAGTAGGAGATGTCATTGTAATGGCAAGCATTAACTAAAGACTGCTGTTTCTAGATTTGGCAAAAAAAATGTGATTTTGATTGTTGATATAAACAGAAACAAAAACAGAAGCAAAATCAAAAGCAAGAGCAAAGCACCAAAATTGCTTTAAGTTCAATCGGAGAGCTCCTTAATAAATTGCCGATGCGTTTTTGGTTGTTGTGTCTGGCTTGTTCTTTCCTATTGAAAGTCCTCGATAAGAAATTTGAAGTATTTTTTTTTTTTTTTTTTTTTTTACTAGAGATAAGCAACAACTAAAAGTTTTAGCTGGAAACTCGCACAGAAAACAAAGGAAATTTTACCAAAAGGGCACACGCTGTTATTGTCAGTCACTTATCAGAGTGAAGATTCCAACCATTGCATTTTCTCCTAGTTGCAATCTCTCTGGTTTAGGACGTTTTTGTTTCGTGTGTTTTTGGATTGGTTTTGATGATCTACCATAAGGGACTAGAAAGGAGACTAACTTAGGGTCTATAACTGATACTACTTCCACTCAGAAACTAGTTATTAGCAACACCTCTAGGGGTAAAGGTTAATCAGAGAAGTTAGCTATATATAGTCACTTTAGTCCATGTCGAGTCTCATCTAGTCCCTTAGTGGATTTTCTTTCCTAATCCGGTTACTTTTACCCTTCTCCTCTACGAACAATACTTGTTATGGCTGAAGTCTTCTAGTTTATTACCACCTGTATTCTATCTATGTTCATTAAACGTTGTAGTTCTGTTACTTCAACTCTTTTAAAAGTTGGATCAGCTTAGAATTGTTGAACAATGGGGTGCCAAAATAACTGGCACTTGGTAGCACTCTCAACAAATTGTAAATCTCATCTGTGACTAGTTCTTTACCTCCAAGTACTGTTTCTTCTTCGGTATCGGTGCTCTCACTCCCTTTGAATTCCTTGTTGACTAAGTCCTCATTGTTTTCCCCGTGTAATCTTTTATGATCATTTCCAGAGTTGCTATCTTCTATGTTTAACTCTTCAATCTTACGCTTGTTGTTCCCGTTGGCGTGTTTGAAATTGTAACCAACATCTTCTTCCGTTTGCTTCAAGTCATTATATCTAATCAAGTCATCTTCAATGTGATAGTCTCCAGGTTCCTCCTCATTGAATGAGTTTCTATCAGCAAACAATAACATCTTGTCTTCATTTGGAAAGATTTCGAAATATTTTTTTTCTAATCTCTCAATACTTGATAATGGACCAAAGTTTGACTCCCTTAAATACATTTTGAATATCTTCTTTAACCAATTAGACTCAATCAGATCTTTTTTGGTGTTGATTGTTGTCTCGACTAAGTTTTGGGAATTATTAATATCATTGATCTTTATCAAAAATTTCAAATACTTATAAATGTATTCACCATCATTTCCAAAGAACTCATCCAACCCAAGTTTGAAAATTTTACAGGCAGTTGATGTCTTTGCGTCTTTGTATTCAGAATAACAGGCCTCAACAAAAATATGATGAGTTATAAATGATTTCTTATTTGAACGAAGGGTGTCAAAAAGGGCTCTAGCTTTACTTATCCCTTCTAACTTTCTGATTGTTTTGTAATAATGACAATAAGTTAGTGTGATAGTTTTGGCTAGCTGTTTCAAGCTTGATGATTGTGATTGAATTTCAGAATTTGATTTGATTAAAAGCTCACCCTCTTCTTCTGTCAATGATTTGATTTCTTCCTCGCCGTCATCATTGATCAATGAATGTTTCTTCAAAGTCGCCTGTTCAATAACCAGCCTTTTTAATTCCTCAATCTCTTCATTTTTTCTTGAATATATTTTACTCAGATGTTCAATCAAATTGGTATACGTCTTCTTAACCAATGTAACACTCTTGTCTGACTTGTACAATTCAATCAATCGGAAATTCAATGCAAACGAAGATGGATTAACTAGCAAACTCTCACTCAACACTTCTTGGGCTTTCAAAATTGAGAAAAATTGCTCATTTTCTCTGTAAAATTGCGAATATTCAAACCAAATTTCTGGGTAAAATACAAGTTGTTGTATAGCTTGTTTATAAACATGATCAACTCTTTCCATTAGTGCCTTTTTTTCCAATTCTAGTTTATTCGAAAGTTCCCATGAAATCCAACCTCTCCATTTACTCAGTTGTTTGATACTATGATTACTAGGAGAATTACCGACAATATTGTTTTCGTCTCTTTCTAGTCCATCAGTCAAATTCGACCATTCTTTGAACCACGATCTTGCATTCATATAAGCACCACTAATGTCACTGATAAATTTTCTAGCAGTTGTCGTATTCAAATCGTTTTCGAAAGAGGTATAATCACTCCAAAGTTTTTCCAAATTATTTAATGGAATACCCAATGCTTTCTTGTAAATCTTTCTTTTTGTATCCATTTTTTCTTGTTCGTCCCATTTATTGATCGGTTTCCAATCGTCAATAAATTTTAAATAATCATCCCACAATGATCCAGATTCTGGGTCGATCCCAACTTTGTTAACAGCTGAATCATAAGCCTGAGTTATGGTGCTTCTAGCCTGTTCACCGCCGGTAATCAAGTTGTTTGTTCTTCTGACATAATTTATATATGTTTTCCATAACGAAACACTAGGAACATTTTTTAAACATCTCTTTAGAATCTCTGAAACCTTATCAAACTCACCACGATTTAGCTCATAATCAATATAAGAGATCCATTGAGAACTCAGAAATGGAAATTTCTTCAAAAACTTTTCATAGATCTCTCTAACCTGTTCACTTTTATCCTTCTGTTCAATCCTCCTAATCAACTCCAACCAACTTGGGATGTCCAAATCATCTTCTTTCAGTTTATCCTCTAATTGGCCAATAACATCACTAGTTAATCTCTTCTTTTTCGATTTAGCAACATTCGCAGCGACAGCATTCGAATCAGTAATCGATAATTCAGGAGTTTTTTCAAACTCGGATGGAATTGAAGTGCCTACAGAAGACATGGCTATGAAAGCAAGAAAAGAATAAAGCAATTAATAAAAACAAAAAAGCTGACTTAAAAATCAGCAGTAGAAAGAAAGTAATAATAGAAACGACAGCAATTATCGAAATACTCGAATTCTCCCACCAAAAGAAAAGCTTCTAAACAGAACTAGACTCTTTGTTCTGTTTTGTTTCGTTTTGTTTTGTTTTTGTTTTGATGGCGTTCTTTTTAAAGACGATTTTTCTATCTCCATTTTTTGGCGTTGGAAGTTTTGCCGGCCAATTTCCCAATCTGGAAATCCGGTTTGGTTTTAGTCACGTGAGTTTGTCGGAATTTGGCTAGACTTTTGGTTCAAGTTTTAGACCATACTCAGCTCAGCTTAGCTCTTCTTTTCTCTCCGTGTGCTTTCTGGTCCAGTACCATCCAATTGTCATTTGCTTATTGGCCATGGAACTTCATGTCTGGGGTGACTCCGCTAAACTGGCTTTGATCGATGCTGATTCGTTGGCTGCTTCTTGGTATTTATCGTTAGTCGTACCAAAAGATAAATTCACAATCATAACGTCATCAAATACGGACTTGTCAAGCTCTGGCAAGCTGCCTAGTCTCAAGATTGTACAAACAGGTGAGTCTATTGATGGCTACCTAGATATAATTAGATACCTGACTTCAAAAGGATATGATTTGGATGAAAGTTTATCAAAAGAGCAAAAGGCTCTAAATAAAGGTCTACTACTTTACATTCAAGATAACCTCCAGGTAATAACAGATTACACTTTATATTTGAACAAATCTAACTATGAGGAATACTCAAGATCCATTTTCAAGAGATACTTGTCCTTTCCGATGCAATATAATACTCCACTAGCATTCAGATCTCAAGCGAAATCAAATTGTGCTAGAATTGGGTTGACTGTGGAGGATAAAACTGAAATAGAACAAGAAATGCTGAAAAACGTCCCAACTGTTAGCAAAGTCCATCAATTGAAACAAGAATCACTAATTGAAGAGAAATTGATTTTGAAAAACTCGATCAGTAATATGAAATGCTTGAACCAGTTACAATCGTACTTAAGGACAATCTCAAAGTTGAAATTGGAACTGGGATCTTCAACGAATGATAACATTTTCGGGAAGCAGTTGACATCATCTGATCTACTGTTATTAGCGCATCTGAATATTATCACCAATCCAACACTACCGGATCAATTCATATCAACTTTTATTGAAAAGATGTTTCCAGAAATCTTACCTCAAAAGCAACGCAATCTATCCCAAGTTGAAACTTCATTGAACGATATCAATATCCGCGGACCGTTTTTTTCAGAGTCTCCAAATTTATTCAATTTCATAAAGCACCTTGTCGTTTAATTTTTTTTAGGTTTATATACTCCGTCATGTATAAAGTAGTAAACAACTGTGCTATCATCATTGACTATGCCAATGATTATTCTTTTAGGTCTAAATTTCAATGATATTTCTAGCTCATCGAAGATACCCTTTAACTGTCTTGGAGTCAGTTTTGTATCAAGATATTTCGGATAAACAATTTCTTTTCTCGGTGATGATGTTTGTTCGTGTTCTTCATCAGCTAGCAATGGTTCTTTAGGTATTCCCTGAAGTAAAATCTCTTTTAGAAGTGGAATTTCTTCAACCTCCGTCCATAAATTGTGAAATAGAAGATTTTCTTTGACTTGTTTCACTAGAATTGACATTTGAAGTGTTTTCAAAAAGTTATAATTTTAATGGGCATTAATATTTTTTTTTTTTATGCCAGTTATGTTAATCTTGTCTTTCTAAAAATTCAAAATTAACCAATTTGACCTCCCCAAAAAAAAAACAAAAAAAAATGTTGTTGTCTGTCGTGATTAACCCACTCTTGTAGTTTTTCCAATGACTTGTATATGTATATATATATATATATATACATGTAATCTTTGTACACTTAAGCCTTCCCAATGGTAAATAAAAGACTCAAAAAAAAAATTGTTTCAGTGTAAATCACAGTCCGGATCACTTAGCTAGCGTACTTTTCATCATCTTGAAGATGTTATACCGGGATGAGATCTATTCGAATTCATATTCTGTTCGTTGATGATGGATATATCTTACAACTCGGTTATCAATATAACATCTATACTACTATAAAATAATATAACATGAATAAAAGCTAGTTACCTTTCGCTTTCAGTTTTTTAGCCCAAGCATACTTCAAGGATTTACTTATACCAGCAGTGAATAAACCTTTAACTGTTTGAATGGACGAACTTCTTAAAATAGTCTCTTCAAGTTTAGCATTCGCATTTTCTTTAGTGAAGCCTGGAGGGAAAAAAAACTTTTTTTCCTCAATAACCTCAGACAATATTGGATTGTAGTATTGTTGGAAATACTCAAAATTCTTTTCAACAATATTATCAATTTTGTTAGGATTCTCGGCTCCCAACTTATATCTAATATCGCCTTTATAGCTCAACGAGGTGATGTTTTTATAGAACTCAACTTCATCAAATGGTTGATCTTCAGGTAAATTCAAGTAAGCTAAGGTTGCAGCACTTCTCAAATTTTGCTGATTCCAGTATCTAATCATAGTGTCATCTCTCAATATCTTAACAGGTTTTTGTAATCTTCCGGCCAGATAAAATGAGTTCCATTTGGCCAGATCTTTTACTAAAGTATCAACGGAAACAACCCCATATTTGACCAGCTTTCCGTCAATCTCAACGTATGGATTGAAATAAACACCAGCGCCGACTTCCTGGAATTTTGAGACAACACCAGATCCAAAATATCTCAAAGAGGAGTAATGATCCTTGTTGAGCCTCATATTTATTGAATGCCAATGTTCAGGATAGGTAACAGCAAAGATCAGATCAGTTTGAGTCTCTTTGGAAAAATATCCCTGTGAAAACACACCAGATCCATAAGCAAATGCGTACCTTATTGGAGCATCAAATTTCCATAATATTGACGTTAGTTCATTTGTGTTGACCTTGTCAATGTCAATATGTTGGTTTTTAGCGTAATGTGAAGGTAATTGAGCAAACTGTTTTGGGTCTTTGTAATTTTGAGAGAGCGACTCGGCCTTTCTAATACTTTCGTCCAACAGTCTCAAATCTCTGTTGGCTAAGGAGCTGGACGTTTGTTTCTTAGATTTTCTTTGTTGTTGTGATTTCTTGATGTTAACGTTATGGCCCAGTAATATGGATTCTTCAGCTAGCTCTTTTGAAGAGTCTGAAATAGTGGAAAGCAATCGCTTAGAAGCAGAAGATCTCAATATTCTGGACATTTTAATGATTTAGCAAATGAAAATTAATAATAGAGAGAAAGAAAGAAAGAAAGAAAGAAAGAAATAATTGAACTCGTTGGAAATTTGTCGACATGGCAGGAAATTGTTCGAAACTTGTTATTGTTCTAGATTCTGGTTGTAGCACACTAGGAGACTTAGAAAGAGCCGCCCCGCATATCCACCTAACCCTAGGCGGAAGTGGAGCGCTAGAAATATGGCAGCTGAAAGGACCACTGGAAGGGTTAGCGGGCGAGGTGGCGAAGGCCGGCCATTTCGCTCCTATTCGGTACGCGCCGCACAGATGACCTACTAGTGATTATATAATCATTTTTATCACGTGAATGAAAATTACTTTTATAGGATAATTTCCCTTTTGGGTGTTTAAGCTGGAAGATCGCTACAGAAACAGAAAATTTCAATATAAGAATTCACCAAAAAGTGGATTCCAGCTGCAATTTCTCAATTTCTCAATTTCTCAATTGTTCTTTTCCGATTCGCTTGTTACTCTTCTCTTCTCTTGACTGGTTTGCTGCTGGATTTTTGCTTGCTGTCACTTCCTCATACGTTTTCAACAATGAAACTCCCCATGAATTTGTTAATCTGTGTGTGGCTGGGCCATCCTGTTATCTCAGATCAACTAACTAAAGATTCACTAATAGATACATCTTCCTCTGATCCTTCCACCTCTTCAATTGTTGAGCAATTTCTCAATGAACTTCAGGATGCTCATGCTACACTCTCTGCCATCTCGTCGCCAATAATAACAGAGCTATCAGCCCCATTATCGATATCTAATTCTCCTCCTGTTATCATCCAAGCCGAACTAAAACCACCAACTCATTCATCTGTGATTCATGAGATTTCCAATGGAGCCAGTTCAGATGGACCAACAGTATCAGTCATAGAATCAGAAACAGCCACAAAGAATAATGAACATCCAACAATAACAGAGAACTCTACGTCTTCCATAAGCATTGCATCAACTTCATCAATTCCAACCCTCCCTTTAAATTCTTCGATTTTTGCCATTACTCCACTAATACCTGAACCATTTGATAACACCACTATTCCAAATGATACTTTTGAAGATATTGAGGAATCAAAAGCCCAATTTTTATCCTTTGAAGATTGGAAAAAACTAAAAGGCGTTGATTCATCGCCAAATAAGGAATCTGAATACCAACTCAATAGAGCACAGAATGACAATGAAAAGAAACGCCATTTAAATGAAGGCGCTCTTGGCGAAGAGATGGAGATCGATTTCTCAAACTTCTTCCAATCGTCTAGTTTAAACGATCAGGAACCGGAAGGTAAACTTTATAAAGATAAGTTCAATTTTGCCTCGTTTGACTGTGGTGCCACTATAGTTAAAACAAATTCAGAAGCTAAAAGTGCTACGTCAATTTTGTTTGAAAATAAAGATTCTTATTTGTTAAATCAATGTTCTGCCTCTAACAAGTTTGTCACCATTGAATTGTGTCAAGATATCTTGGTTGATAGTGTTGTGATTGGAAACTTTGAATTTTTTTCTTCAACTTTCAAAAAGATACAAATATCTGTCAGTGATACATTTCCAGTTCCCAAGAATGGTTGGAAAAATCTTGGGGTATTCATTGCTAAAGATTTGAGAGATTTTCAGACTTTTGAAATTGAAAACCCAATGATTTGGGCAAAGTATTTTAAAATTGAAATATTGGAACATTATGGTAATGAATACTACTGTCCTTTATCCGTAGTTAGGGTTCATGGGCGAACAATGATGCAAGAATATAAACAAGAAGAAGCTCAAAAGGACACGAAAAAAATCAAGATGGATTCAAAAGAAGAATTTTCAATCAAAGACTCTAAAGCATCCTGTGACACAACTACTAACTGCAATGCTACAGAATCACTCCAACGCCCTACTGGAATCAAGACAACAAATCAAACTGTCAATGGCACAATTTTGGGAACTATTAACCCATTGACCTTATCTGGCTCAACATTGCTTGACGATACTGAATGTGCGGTTGTGTTGCCATTGCTGAAATTCGAAGAATTCTTCAATGACTTCAATAACAAATCAAAGTGTGAACCAACAAATCTTTTGACTAACACAATAACCAATACCCCACAGCCGAATACCGGAACTCAGGAGTCAATTTATAAAAACATTATGAAAAGACTGTCATCACTTGAAGCCAATGCTACATTATCTGTGCTGTATATTGAAGAGCAAAGTAAACTACTAGCATCTGCTTTTTCTTCTTTAGAAAGGAAACAATCTCTGAAACTTGATAAAATCATAAGCTCATTCAATGTGACTATAAATGAACAACTTCAAGGACTAAGTAAATTATTTGATGCATTCAGTTTACAAGCTGAGTCTATGTTTTACAATCAACAAAAGTCACATGAGGATTCAATGAGAGATGCATATTACAAGATCGAAATTTTATCAAATGATTTGAAGTTTCAAAAGGTACTAAGCTTTATCAATGGATTGGTTTTATTTAGTATTTTGATTTATGTTGTTTTAACAAGGGATACAACTATTGATACCGAATATGTTGAAAATGAAAGTGTTTGGTACAATCAGCAAAAGCAAAGAATAATGTCAACAGGATCGAAGATTAAAGCAAATATCACAGGTTTAAAGATTTACACATCATATACAAGTGATAGTTCTCTTAAATCGAACCCTAACTCGGATAGTGAAGATAGTGGCTCAAACCTTCCTGCCGATGAATCAAAATCTTTTTCTACAACACCAGATTCTCCTTCCTCTACAAACTCAGTTGACTATAAGCCCAAGGATGATGGTCCTTTGACCCCAGAACATAGTGACCGTGAATAGCGTAAATTTTTTTTTTTTCACCCTTTATAAATCAAAATTTGATACGTAGTTCTACGTGACTTATTTTTCATTAAACTTTATGCATTAAACCATAAAAAAAAATACAATACAAATGTATTAGCCATCATTAAGAAGTAAAAAGTGGGCAAGTTCTAAAACAGGGCGATAAAAAATTAGGAATGGAAAGAAAAAAAAAAAAATAATGACAAGCACAGCTATGATAACATGAAAAACTAGTGAAACAATTAAATAGAACAAAAAGTAGGTAGGGGAAAAAAAATATAGGTTATGACATTATATTGATCATTATTGAACCATCATATTCAGTTTATTCTGAGATCTTTGAGCTAACGGAGAAGAAGCTGGGCAAGCTGGGTTATTTATATTCATTTGCTGATCTTCTTCTTCTTCTTCGACATCCGAGCTACTATAATGAACTTGTCGATGATTGTGATGATTATTGAAACTTCTTTGTCTCTTGTTGACAAAGCTTCCATATTCTGGGTCTGGTATACTATGAGGCTTTTTGAAAATCATTGAATCATTGACCGCATTTGTGCCATTCTGATAGAAAACATTTCGTATTTGTTGCTGTTGTTGGTGGTTATGATGGTTCAGATCAATTGGAGATGATGTAGTAGTGGTAATGGGAGTCAAATTAACTGAACTTGTAGAGTAATTACCATGGAAATCATTGTTCGAAAAGATTGAGGATATTGCTGAAGATGCTGATGGGGGCGTATGTATGTGGGCAGTTGACTGGACGGATGATGAAACATTTTGTTCAGACGTTAACCCTATGATATAGCTTACTGTTAATCTTAACTCCGTTGATATTTGAATTTCCTTAATATCATTGAAAGATTCTGTTTCAGGAAACAATTGAGTTAAATTTTGATGATTTAAAATGAAATTTTTAATTAGCTCGATGCAATTAAAACCATCTGAAAGCTTCTTGTATTTGTTTTGTAATGCATGAGAACAATTTTGGAATTGATTAATCAATAATGTTCCAATTTGTATTATTTGATCAACCGTTGATTCTGAAAATCCAGATAGGAAAGGCTGAGTGACATTTGGATATATGTTTTCCAGGTTTTCATCAAATGTTTCATCATCATCGACTTCTCTGTTGTTTTGTAAGAATAGATTAACAGAGTACTCATATGATTCAATGGCAGACTCTGAGCCCAAGATACGACTCGCCAACAAATGACAAGTTAGAGCAACAATGGATTGTGGGAATTGCAAAAAATTACGTTCATATAAGGACAGTTCACAGAACAATCTCGAGACTGATTCAATTTTGGAAGTTAGGTCTGAGCCATGATAATTTCTTTTGCCAATTTTTTTAGGGGTTTCATCAATAAAATTTGAAGAATTCTTTAACGATATTTGTAAACAGTCTTCTAAAGAAGTATGCACTAAGCACCATTCTAAAGTAGACAATATGTGTCTTTCCATTTGAACAAACATTTCAGAATCATAGGCATTACGACACATTATGGTCAATTCCTTCAAAGTTGGAACTCTTGATTTCTTATCTTCATATTTGGCAGCTAACCAGAGTGCAGTGCAACCCACCAACTGATAATGTCTCTTGAACACAACTCTCTTGGAACAATATCTATCAATAATATTTACCGCTAAGAACAATGTTTGAGGATGCAATCTAAATGATTGATGAATCTCCACCAAGAAGTCCAGTAAATATGGTCTCATATACCATTGAATTTCAGGCTGAAGGTCGATCATCGAACAGTTTATCAATGAATTGTTCTCCACCAGGGAAAGGTAATTGTAAACGTCTTGTTCATAATCCTTAATTGATATTTTGTTTGCTTCCGTTTCTAGGAATTCTAACGTTGGATGGTATCCATGAGGTTTGATGTTCTTTGGAGGGCCAAGCTTGGTGTAGTTTGGAGACCAGGTATTACTACTACTACTCATGATGATGATGATGATAATGATATTAATGGAAATTATAGGGAACTAAGGCAGAACAAGAGCATGAACTAGAGTGAAGATGTGTCGAAAGATAAGTGAAAGTGGTTAGAAAAAGTATGGATGGAGAGGTTTGATGATGCTGAGGTTTGCAAAGTGGAAAAAGAAGTGTATTAATGGGTTTTCAACAAAAACGCCCTAAACTCAATTCAAAAACCGTGGACAAGCGCTGAGGAAAGGTTTCGCAGCATGAATTTATCGCGTCTTGAACTCGTTGCTCGTTGAACAGCAATTTTAAAAATCCATTGACGTTTCTGCAGGTGAAACTTTTTTTTTTTTTTTTTTTTTTGGCTTTATGAGGGTTCTTTTTTAGCGTGTCGCGTCGCGTTTTACAAAACTTGCGCAATCTTTCTGTTTTAGGAAATTGCTTACATTTTCGCAGGGGTCCTTTTTGCGCATTTTAATACGTGTTTTTTTTCAATAATTACTATTTTAGGAATTTTGAGAATTTTGGCATAAGGATGTATTACCTATTTAGGTAATTTTTGCGAAAACATACACCAATTGAAATTGACTTATGCTTCATCAAAAAATTGATTCTTGATTGATTTTTGTACCTGTTCCTGCCAAAAAGAAAAAAGAAAAAAAGTCTGGTTGGGTTTGGTGATTGATCTACTGTGTTTCTTCTTAGTCGTGTTTGTCTGTGTCTCAAATCACAAAGCTGCATTTGAGAGGTTAGACGACTCTTTAGACGGCTCACTAACTGAACGGGGGGATACAGCTTGAATTCGATTCTAATTCACATTATGATCCCCATTCTAATTCCCATTCTGTTGTGAACAGTGATTGCCGTGAGTCAAAGGCTTGAGCTTATTGGCTTAACAGGCTCTTGGAATGTTTTCCTCTAAAGGCATATTGTATTTTTAGGGTGGGCATCAAATGTCGTAAAATAACTCATAAACTAAGCTTTGCATGCACAAGCCCAAATTGTTAACAGAAAACTGTCAAAAAAGGGAAGATCTTCTGAGTCTTACCATCAAAGTCTACAGAGTGCAGACCCAGAGTACATGTTCTACTGTCTTTGTTTCTCGACAACACTGAACACTCTTACGTGAAACTTAGTAACTACTCCGTTCATCAATCTATTGACTCTCATTATCTTCTGATTTCCGTTATCACAAACTAGAGGAACCGTGTAGCCAAGATTCTTACTGAATTTTGAAACATGATAACCTCAATATGTCTCCTTCCCTTAAACTCCTAATATCTAGTGTTCTGTATATATTGGACATTTTCAACTAAGAGCTAGGCTATTTAACTAAAGTAACGAGTAACAAATAGTTCTTTAATAAAGTAATCGGTATTTTGATTTTACTCTGTTTCAATATATGGTTATAAGAACCTGGGGCAAGGACTGTTTAATTCTTGTTCAATATAAATATAATTAAAAAGAAACAATCAATTTATATGTATTTTTTGAATTATTCCAAGTTATTAAATCATTTGCAGAATTCTATCTCTAAATTTAAAAGTTGATTATCTCCGCAATCTATTTACAATACAGCCTACTACAAAACAATCTAAACTTCCTTCTAAACCCATAAAACCAACCAATTAGGGAAGGGGAGGAGGATGATGGTATTCAATTTGAATAAATCAGGATAAACAATACGGAATAATCAAAGTTGTAGAATCTAGATGAAGTACTCTGCTCCCAATTATATAATCACAATAGAAGGATTATATAATTGACATGTGACATATGGCATAATAACGTCATTATAGCAACGTAACAATTCAAAAGAGTATAAATGGACAGGGATATCCCAATCTTCTATTCATTTCCTGATTTATTGATACTCAAATTAAAATTGAAAACATAATGTCTCCTCCAGTTAAATATTTTTATCAAGGCAACTCTAAAGACTTTGTTGTTTTTGTTGAAAGCGAAGAGAAAGTTCATGACTACTTGAAAGACTCTACTATTCCGTTGATTGATGTGGTTGCTGGCACCTTTAAAGTTTATACACCTGAACACGGACGTGGCGTTGAAGGAATTTTAGACGAACCTTCGAAACAAGAGCTGGAAGCCGAGTTTGGTAACAAGAAGATTGAAGAGATTATACAATTGATCATAAAACAAGGAACCAACAAGAATCAATCAAAAGTTGACAAGAAGCACTGGGACTCGACCAATGATAATAAAGGTGTGTTTTCAAACGCCTAATCTCCACTCAGAAAGATTGATTTCAATGCATCCCCAAATACTATAGATGTTCTTCTCATTAATGATATTCTGGTTGTATTCACTGATCCAGTTGTATCTGTTCTGTTTGATTTATTTGATTTGTTCGATTTGTTGGATAAAATATGAGCTTTGAGTGAGTTATTAGACGCCCTATTTGTGGTGCTTTTTTTTCTTTTAGCTAGTATCGATGAAGGTAGTAGCTCATCGCTCCATAGATCCTCCAATAAATACTCAACTTTAACTCTTTCCATCTGTCTTAGCTGAACAATTTGTAGTTCACCAATAGGTGTTCCTTTCTTGAATCTCAAAGAACTGTAATTTGAACTGTGCTCGTCAACTGTTTCGATCGTAATTGGAATCACTTCTCTGAAATAACACTTATTGAAAATTCCCTTTCCAGATTTCAATTCTGTCTTGAACTTATCCAACTTGGCATCAAATGACTGAATATTTGTAGGCAACACAGTGGAAACAATAGTTCCCTGTTCCTCATTAAATTTTGATGATGAATAATTCAACTTATATGGTCCATTGACTTGATTGATCAAAATGTCAGTCTTATCTCTCCATATCGTGTACTCAAGTTCATTTGAGCCAATTAATAGAATTTCGAAAATTGAATAATCATGCTCGAATAAGATTTTAAAAGTATTAAGTGGGCCATTGTAGTATATTCCCCCATTTATGTCGTCGTTACCAATCAAATTTGAAACCGCTAAAGGAATTAAAAACAAAACATCAAATCTATTTTGTTTTGCAATAGATGCCAATATCAAATGAGTTTTGAAAAGAAAAGCTCCAACTAATTCGTATTGGATTCGTCTATCTTTACCAACCCATGCAACGTACAAAGATCCCAATAGCAAAGGTAATCCCAAATATTCAACTGGAAACTTTAATTGAGTAGAATTTCCAAATTTCAAGCTTTCAAGTAAAAGGTTTGCTTTTATTTTTTCTTGTAACCCGTATCTGTTGATTTCTTTGATAGAATAATCAACTTTCACAGAAGAGTCATGAATTTCTTTGTGGCATTCTTCATCTTCTTCAACTGGGGTCAAGTTTGCCAAAGTGTCCAAGAATAACTTATACTTTGATATTCTTTGAACAGGCTTTTGAATCAATGAGGCAAAAGATAAATCAAATTTATCGTTTTCATTCTGTGAAGATTCCAAGAAATTTTGGAATCCTCTTGTTAATGTTAAGCCTAGCTCAGGATCATTTTCTTTTGAGTCCATTAACCTTAAAACAAAATCATGAACACTACTGTATTCTTGGTATAAGTAGACACTAATAGCTTTCTTGCTTATCAATTGGGCCACCAAGGCAGCCATCAAAGGTGAAGATGTTGAAACAAGGTCTTGAGCACGCGCAGTTAGCTCTGGTGAGCTAAATGAATCTATTGTGCACCTGTATGAAATTGAGTAAAGGTTTCTCAAATCATTCAAAAATGAAACATGAGTTGATATTAAATTATCCACATAACCTTGAAGCTGTTTGATTGGAATACCGTTATTTCCTCTGCTTATAATTGAATCAAGATAGATCCCAGATAGCATCCTTAAAGAGCTAATGTATGTTTCTTCGGTTTCGATGATTTCTTCAATCACCTTTGTTCTATTGAAGGCTTTTTTCGACAGTGGTGATAATTTATTATAATTAACAAGACAAGGTGATAATTTTGAAGAAGACGTATAATCTGATGAGTATGGCTCAGGACTGACAGTTTCATTGATACTCTTTCCCATTTCAGAAGACAATTTCATGAAGGCGAAGGCAATACATGAACTTGGAATGTCATTCAAAAAATCTAAACTGCTTGCCACAGAAGATAGGAGAACATTGGTTGGCTCTGAAGATTTGAAGTCATAAAACAAAGGACTCGTTTCTTGATTGACTAAAATATTGATATTATCTTCAACTTCTTCCATCACTTGAGTAGGCTCATTGTCAAACACAAGGGCGTTTTGGTATCCCTCATTGTTTCTAAGTAGTCGTTGATTATAACTGTTGGGAGCAATAGACGAATGAATGCCAGATTTCTGATTGATCTGCTTTTTAAGATTTTTGATGAACACTTGATCGATTTGGATCAAGCCGGAATTTGAGGATTGGATGGAGCTACCAGTAGTTGGTCTTGAAGAGATTTCCTGCGAGGGAGATCTGAGGGAAAGCATAGTGTACTACTTAGCTTGTAATCGAATAGCAAACAATAGTTAGGTATGAGAAGCAACAAAACGGGTTCCTAATGCACACAGACACTCCCCCAAAAAACCAAATTCTAAAAATAAGCCATATTCAGACGTGCCTTGTGTTTTTGAATTCCTTTAAAAACGGAAGACAATTTAGAAAAGATGATCCTCTTTTTGTGTCAAATCGAAATTTACATTAGAAGCAGAGAAAGAGAAAAAAAAAGTGGTGTTTGGATGTTTATATAATAATTATGTAATATTTTCGCGAATTTGTTTTTTATCACAAATTCTTGAAAAACAAAATGTTCTGAAGCTCCAGACAAAAACAGCTTCATCCTCACACAATTCGACTGTGATTTTACCGGTAGAATGGTGAGTTTTACAATTTAGAAGCTGCTCTTGATGATAATATACTGGAAACACCCGGTATTCTTCGTCTCTTCTTCTCTTTTTTTTTGTCTTTTTTCTTTGTCAAGCTTGTTCAATGTTTCGCAATTTGAACTAAATCTCGAAACGTTCATGGAATTCCAAGGAGAGAGATAGAGAAAGATAGATAAATAAGATAGAGATAGAGCAACAACGACACGTGGAATTCAAAACAAAAAAGAAAAAAAAAGAAGACAAAGTAACTAACAAAAAAAAACGCAGTCAAACCAATCAGGAATTGCCACCTTACTGAGGGCTGAAAAAGATGCTCACTCAATTGTTGCTGAAGCCAGAGCTTACAGAACCACCCGTTTGAAAGCTGCCAAAACAGATGCAGCTGCTGAGATTGCAGCCTACAAACAACAAAAGGAACAAGAATTGAAACAGTACGAAGCTGAACATTCAGGCTTGAACGAGACCGCTGACAAAGAAGCCGAAGTCCAAGTCCAAGAAGAATTGGAGTCCATCCAAAAGACTGCTGCTGATAAGAAGGCCCAAGTTGTTAAGTTATTGATCGATGCTGTCACAAAACCAACTCCAGAACTACACATCAACGCATGAATGAAAACATCGATTTTGTTTTGTCTCTCCTTTACATCTGTAGCACTGGGTGGAGGGCGTGTCTTCTTCTCCTTCTTGATATTTCTCTCTTTTAAAGCACTGTTCAAGACCATTTTATTCCAGAGATAGTAGTAGTAAGTAGCGGTGGTATAATTACATAATACTAAGCGTGCTGCTTACAAATCATAGACCTCAGCAAAAAAATCCCCGAGAAACTCATCAAGACTTTCAATTTCTTGTACTTGGTTCCAGTGTTGGGTGTTCTTTTAGGTATACTTTTAGGCGTGCTCTCTTGTGTAAACCGCGCGTCCCAATCATTTTCGGGTCATTTATCATCTGTTGACACTTTCCAAGTCTCTTTCCTACCTTCTCCTTCCATCTCTACAAGACCCCAGCTTGAAATGGACAACATCCAGATATATCTGAACAGTACCAATATCGTGTTGAATGACACGTTGTTTGAATATTTCAACATCACCTTGGATGACTGCTTTCAATCACACAAGCTGAACTCGTTCAATGTCTCGTTTTCCTTGATTGTGTCGACTCTGCTACCCCTTTTAATTTGGATGTTATTAAGACGTTATTCGAAATCTCTAAAATCAGAGTCTCCTATAAAATTCTCAATAGAAATTCCAATTGAAGCACAACCTCACTGGAAAGGTAAAAGAATTCACCCAGTCTCCATAAGGAACGCCCAAGAACCTGAATATATTCAATCATATTGTCCTGCAACTGGTCAGTTTTTGGGTAAATACAAAAGTAATACAAGAGAAGAGATTGATTCAATCATTGCAAAAGCTTCAAAAGCTCAAACTTCATGGAAATCGTCAAGTTTTGCTCAAAGACGTCAATTACTGCGCACTCTAAGCGAATTTATTGTCCATAATCAAGAAAACATTGCAAGAGTAGCATGTAGAGATTCTGGTAAAACAATGGTCGATGCTTCAATGGGTGAAATTTTGGTGACTTTGGAAAAGTTGAACTGGATTGTCAAGCATGGTGAAAAGGCTTTAAAACCTTCCAAAAGAGCTGGCCCATCAAACATTCTGATGAGTTATAAAGGGGCTGAAGTTCGTTATGAACCTTTAGGTGTTGTTTCTTCATTGGTTTCTTGGAATTATCCCTTCCATAACTTGATAGGTCCAATCATTGCAGCTCTTTTCACTGGTAATGCGATTGTTGTTAAATGCTCGGAACAAGTTGTTTGGAGCTCTCAATTCTTCATTGAGTTTGTTCAAAAAGCTTTGAAAGTGTGTGGTCATGATGAGAATTTGGTTCAATTGATTTGCACCTGGCCTGAAAATGCAAATTATTTCACGTCTCATGAAGGACTATCGCACATTACTTTTATCGGGAGTAAACCGGTTGCCCATCATGTAGTTAAATCTGCTTCTGAATCATTGACTCCTGTTGTTGTTGAATTAGGTGGGAAAGATGCATTTATTGTTTTGGATGATGTCAAAGACTTAAATGCAATTTCCAGTATTATAATGCGTGGTACTTTCCAATCTTCGGGTCAAAATTGTATTGGTATTGAAAGGGTCATTGTTACTGCCAAAAATTATGACAAACTGGTTGATATTTTAAAGGAAAGAGTTCCAAAATTGAGACTAGGTTCAGACATTGATCAATTAGAGGATATTGATATGGGTGCAACTATCAGTGATGCCAGATTTGATGTCTTGACAAGCCAGATAAACCGGGCTGTTAAACAGGGTGCAAGACTATTACATGGTGGCTCTAAATTCCAACATCCAAATTATCCACAAGGTCATTACTTTAGTCCAACGTTATTGGTTGATGTTACTTCTGATATGGATATTGCACAGAACGAAGTTTTTGGCCCTGTTTTAACTGTTTTGAGAGCTGAAGATACCGAAGATGCAATTAGAATTGCTAACTCGACTGAATATGGATTAGGAGCTTCTGTTTTCGGCTCGGATTGGAAAGAGTTGAATAATGTTACTAATCAATTGAAGTCTGGTAATGTTGCAATCAATGATTTTGCAACATTTTATGTCTGCCAGTTACCATTTGGTGGTGCTAAAGCTTCAGGTTATGGTAAGTTTGGTGGTGAAGAAGGTCTTCAAGGTTTATGTAATTTGAAAAGTGTTTGCTATGATAAAATTCCATTTGTTTCTACTCAGATTCCAAAACCTTTGGACTATCCAATTACGGATGAGACAAAAGCCTGGAATTTTGTCGAGGCCTTGAACATTGGTGGCTATGACCTAAGCCTGTGGAATAGAATCAAAGCTATTGGCACATTAGCAAAAAATGCAAGTTAAAACATGACATAGAACAAATCTATATTGATATATACACAGGTTATCATTTGAAAACTTTTTAGTTCAATACTGATTTCTCTGCAATTTTGAATAAGTCCTGTAACTCGTTAGTGTATTTCTTGTGCAGTTTTTCAACGTCTTCATTAACTTTCTTGATCGTATCATTTTTCTTATAAGATTTCAATTCCTTCAAGGCGTCAGCTCTTTTTGATGACAAAGAATGCTTGAAAGAATGCGAGTTCTTAAAGTCTTCAAAATTCTTCTTTAGTACTTTGGCGACTTCTTTCCTATGTTCTGCAGTTGGAGGAGGTAATGGAACTTTCAATTGTTGAGGTGTATTTGGAACAGGCTCAGGGTTCAAATTCAAGCCAGAAGCTAATACTGCAGAAATAACGTGTTTGGCATAGTTAGGATCAAATACTGTAATGATCAGATTTCTCCCTTTCAATGTAGTTTGTGCAATTGAAAGAAAATTAGCAGTCTCTTTATGATCTAGAGGAATCTCTAATTGATCAAAGATTTTGGGATTTGAATGCCCTAGTTTTGTTTCATTTGTCTTGTCTTTAAAAAGTTTTAAAGTTTCTTTATACTTAGCTTCTAAGGATTTCAAAACAACGGTTGGATCTTGCTCAATGACTTCTTCTTCTTCAATAACTTTTCCCTTTTTGTTATTTGATGAACCTTTTGATGCTTTGGCAGCTTTCTTATAATTGACCCAGGTTGTGTTAAAGGTTCTCTTAAAAGGAGCACATGGTGTTCTCACCACAGAAGTTTTGAGTGCAGTAGACTTAAACACGAACGAAACAGATCTAAACATGATAAACTTCTTGTGGTTTGTACGTGAAAGACGATTTTGTCATTTTGTCATTTTGTTTTTCTGTTTTTTTTTTTTTTTTTTTTTTTTTTTTTTACCTTTGAAGCTTCAAAAAGAAAGTGAAAATTTTTGACACAATCTTCACAATAAACTGTCATAGAAAAGCATTAATCTACTATATAAATGAGCAATAATTCTGCTGAAAAACCATGTCAGGTGTGTTTGGAACAACCCTTTAAGTATACGTGTCCCAAATGCCAAACGAAAACCTGTTCCTTAAGCTGTGTCAAGCTTCATAAACAACAAAGTGATTGTGATGGTATAATTGACAATACTGAATTCGTTAAAAGATCAGAATTCCAAGGCAACGAAAACTTGGTTCAAAGAGATTACAACTTTTTGATGGGAATGGACAGAAAAATATCTGTGTCTAAGGAGGAAACAAGGACTAAAAATAAAAAAATTTTAATGAAGAACAACAAAAAGTTTCAGAGGAACGGCGATGATTATAATCAGTCCGTTATTAAAAGGGGTGTTATTGTAAGGAATCTGCCTAGAGGTATGCAAAGATCTGTTCAAAACAAGTCTGGCTGGGATAAGAATGCCAATACATATATGTGGACTGTTGAATTTGTATTGATTGATGGTGAAACTGGGAAAGATATTGAAAAACGTACTAGATTTAGAGTACCAGAAGGAACTATATTAAAAGACTCGATACATAATGAGATTAAGAACTTGGTTGGGGATGACTTTTTTTGCTTCATAAAGAAAATTGATACGCACAATGAAGTTATATCTTTAGACAAGGAGAAATTGATCGCTGATTTATTGAGAGACTTGACGGTAATTGAATATCCAACTATCTTAATAAGCAAAACTAAAGAACCCGGGAGGTACAAATTGTATGAGAGTGAAGCTGAAACTTACAGTAGTAGCTCAAGTGAAACTGAAAGCGATAGCAGTAGTGATAGTTCCAGTGACAGTGATAGTGAAGATAGTGAAGGGCCGGAAGAAACCTCATCCAAGCCAGTAGAGACAACCTCAACAGTAACACAAAAGATAGAAGAGAAAGAAGAAGGCATCGATGACAGAGAAACAGCGTAAAAAAAAAAAAAGCATCGAATCAATAATATTAGCATCAAACTTTTGTTGTTCACATCAACTAGCAAATTTGCAACAAACTCTTCATCTGAAGACTTTACGTCTGAACTCTTGAATTTCGATATCACCAGATGAATAAGTTGTATATGATGGTATAATGCGATGCTGAGGTGAACAACATAACACCAATTCATACTTTTCTTGTAGTTTCAGGCTCCGGCCAAATAATTTACAAAGGACTGACCCGGTTAAATAAAGTACCAAACTATCCAAAAAAGACATGCAATACACCAAAAAAACAGAATTTTCCCGTTATTACTAGGAATTGACTCGAACCATCTCAAATAACTAACAGTGATACAACAATACGCCCTTATAGAGCGTGTTAATCCTATACTTCCTTTTTTGGAACAAAAGCGCGCTTGGAGGAGTTACCCGAAAATCACGCCCAAATTTTGTTGTTTACTTTCTCTAGTTAAAAAAATTACTTAAATCTCACTTGAATCTCACTTTTGCCAGGCTCAATCGTTCAATTACACTTTCAGTCTGCTGATAAACCGCCGCTTCTGGTGCTGCTTCCCCCTTTGCATATATACTCCATCTTTCTCATTGCCTTGAAAGCTTTTTTTTTTTTCACTCATTTGTTCAAGGTTCACCTCACATCTTAACGCGCCAAAAGCACCAACTCATCACAATTTTACAATGGAACATCATAGACTCCCTTTGAGGGATGTTCCGCTGAACTCACCTAGTGTGAAAAGGCAGAAACTCAATAACCCATCCACTCATGAATTACAAAAAGCTGGCTATGAAGATCAAGTTTTACAGCAGATCGGACAGGGCAAGAAGCAGATTCATATAACAGAAGAGGGAGATTTAGAAGAAGAAGAAGAAGAAGAAGAAGAAGAAGAAGAAGAACAACAAGAAGAAGAACAGCAACAACAACAAAACGAACAAAACGGGCAAAATGATGATGATGATGATGATGATGAAGAAGAAATAGTTGATATCACAGAAGAAAAACAGAGAGAAATCGAGCTTCAAGAACAGAAAGCTCAAGCAATGGCAGAAAAGAGGATACGCCAAGCTCAACAGCAAGAACCTCAATCTATCCCATTGCCAGAATGGCAAAGGAAATGGAGACGAATTATGCGTGATTCTGTTATTTATTTTGATAGTAATGATTTGTCAGTGATGGAAGGAACAAAGAAGAAGGAAAAAGAGAAAGCGATTAAAATGTTCACTCAAGTTGGTGCTACAATCCAACCATTTTTCGATCATAGAGTTACAATCCTTGTTTCAAATAGAACGAAATCTGAATTACCCAAAAACATCCAAACTCAACCACTTTCAGCCGATGCTCCTCATCCCTTGAAGTTTTGGAACTATGAGAAAGTCTTTAGATTTCTTAGACATTTAGGAGACGTTCCATCTCCAGAGAAAATTCAATCGAATTTGCAAACAAAACATCTATCAACATTATTACAAGATGAAAAACTACATGGTGCAAACGATAGAGACCCTGATGCTAAAAGAGATGATTTCAACTACTTTAAATATCCTCATTTTTACGTTTACGATTTACGTCAAGTTACAAAACCTGTTTGTCTAAGAGAATGGAAGATAAAAGACAGTGCATCTGAAAAGAAACCATGGCCACATTTATTCGAGTCGACTTATGGTCATTCATTATTCCAACCTGATCCATCAAATATTCATGATGCAAGAAAAAGAGAACGTAGAAGGTTAAGAGATGAACAGAACAAAAGATACAGAGATAAGTTAAAAGCGGCCTACTCCAAAAACTCATTGAATTTCGAAGCATTCAGTGACTCTGACGATGAAGGCTCTGATATAGTCTCGATCAATGAGGAAGAATCGTTTAATACAACAACTGTTGGAAACATAACAAGGCAGCTTGTTAACATTGAAATGCCGCCACCCCAACCACAAACTACTGCATCAACACATAACTTTCCGCCATCATTATTAAGACAGACTTCCTTTTTACACAACCAGTTTATTGAATCTAATAAGAGAGACAACTTTGAGATAGAAGCATCTGGGTACAATGGTTCCGGAGCAAATGGTACAAATCAATCAAACGAGTTTAGTAAAAACGGGCTAATTGCAACTTCGTCTACTGTCCCATCTAAGGAGGTTAACTCATTACATAGGAGATTAATCGAAAAGAAACAAAAAATGTCCCAACAAGAACAAATCCAGCAAACTAATAGGCCAAAAGTTGCAGGCTATTGTGAGAATTGCCGTGTTCACTTTGAAGATTTTGATGAACATTGTGAAAGTCCAAGTCACAGAGCTTTTGCTGAAGAAGATGCTAATTTTTATGAAATTGATGATTTGATTATGAAGTTACAAGATAATATCAAAAATAAAAGGATCTGACAACGCTGAAGATCCAACCACCACAGCACGGGCAGGCTACCCTGTCCAAATTTGCATTGCATTAGATCTTTATATATTAATACTGTTTTTTATATATACATTTCTCTCATAAACTTGAAAGATTTTAGTTATTTCGCGATTTGGTATTTTTTGACCATACAGAGAAAAAGTTTCATATAACATTTAATAAATAGACAAAATTGTTCCCAGTCCGACATTATCTTTCAGATGTTAAGGACTGTGAAGTTTTCGTCGAGGGCTCTAAAATGCTCAATCTCAAGTGCATTTCTTGTGGGATTCGTACAAAAAACAGCTCATCGTTCATGGATTTACCAAAGGTCAATTTCATCAACATGCATCACCTTAGCCAAAGCTAAAAAGCACAAAAATATTACAAAAAAAACAATAACAATACCCAGATTCATAACAGTTGCATCATTAGCTAACATTCTCGGAGTAAGATATGAGAAGCTATCCTCAAGATTGGAGGAGATGGGGTTTGAAGACTTGAACTTCAACTTTATCTTGGATCAGGAAACAGCTGGTTTGATTGCAGATGAATATGGATTTGAAGTTAGTTTCACTGATGAAAAAGAAGGAGTGGATTTAAAACCAACCCTTATCCCTGAAGACTCTAATTTGTTGAAGCCAAGACCTCCTGTTGTTACGATCATGGGCCACGTTGACCATGGGAAGACTACAATTTTAGATCATTTGAGAAATAGCTCCATAGTAAGCCAAGAACATGGTGGTATAACTCAACACATTGGTGCATTTTCTGTGAAGACTCCAGTCTCCAAAAAAACAATCACCTTTTTAGACACTCCTGGACATGCTGCTTTTCTGAAAATGAGAGAAAGAGGCGCAACTATGACTGATATCGTTGTATTGGTTGTAGCTGCTGATGATTCTGTCATGCCTCAAACTAAAGAAGCAATTAAGCACATCAAAAAGTCGGGGGTTTCTGTGATTATTGCCATAAATAAATGCGATAAAGAAAATGCGAATCCAGAAAAAGTCATTGCTGATTTAGCTGCAAATGATATAGATGTTGAGGATTATGGAGGAGAAACTCAAACTGTTAAAGTATCTGGATTGACAGGGCTAAATATGGATAAACTAGAAGAGAGTATTATAACATTGAGTGAGATACTGGACTTGAAGGCAGTTTCAGATAGAAAACAACCAGTTGAAGGTTGGATTATTGAATCTCAAGTTAAAAAAGGTATGGGTCCATTAGCAACTGTTTTGATCCGCCAAGGGTCTCTGAAAAACGGTGACATTATTGTTGCAGGCTCTACCTATTGTAAAGTGAGGTCGATGAAAGATGAGGCGGGTAAGATTGTGAAAGTTGCACCTCCTGCCATGCCAGTCGAAGTTTGGGGCTGGAAAGAATTACCTGAAGCAGGTGATGAGGTTTTACAAGCTAAGGATGAGTCACTAGCTAAGAAGGTTGTTGAAACTAGGCGATTACGTGCTGAAAGAGAAAAACAAACCGACGATATCGATGTAATCAATAAAGCCAGATTGGCTGAAAGAAGAGAAGCTGAAAGAAGAGAAAGATTGGATGAACTGAGAAAGTACGGTCTCGACGAAAGTGAATTGAATAAAGGTGAAAATGAGGAGGAAGAGACTGAAAAGCAAATCGTTGTTAATTATATTGTTAAAGCCGATGTCTCAGGCTCTTCTGAAGCTATCGTTGAATCAATTAAAGATATTGGGAATGACGAGGTTAAGCTGTCAATTCTGTACAGCTCGGCTGGTATTCCAACCGACTCTGATATTGATCGCGCAGAAGTTTCAAACGCTACGCTTTTGTGTTTCAATATTAAGATCCCAAAAGACATTGATAACAAAGCAGCCAAAAAAGGAGTCAAGATCAAAACACACAATGTTATTTATCATTTGATCGAAGATGTCACCAAAGAATTATCAGAAAGACTAACACCAACTATTGAACTAAAGGTCAAATCAGATACAGAGATTAAAGAGATCTTTGAAATCAAAGGTAAAAACAAAAAGTTCAAAATTGCTGGTTCAAAAGTCATTTCGGGTTCACTAGAGAAGTCAAGTAAAGTGAGAGTTGTTAGAAATGGAGAAGAAGTTTATAGAGGTAAATTAGATACCTTGAAACATTTAAAAGATGACGTTATTGAAGTCAAAAAGGGAAGAGAATGCGGTGTGTCATTTGATGGTTGGTCAGATTTCCAACCAGGTGATATCATTCAAAATTACGAAGAAAAAGAAATACCTAGATATCTATGAAGTCTAGCCTGTAAATAAGATTCCGGAAGCAAACTGGATATATATATATATAGTGGAAATAGAAAGCTATTAAATGTTCACTATTTCTTCTTGACCGATTCCTCCCATTGTACTCCAACCCATTCTTCAACATAACCAACATGATTCTCATCCAATTCTGGAACGAAATCTTCAACATCAGTATAAACGAGTATTGTAGCCCATTCAATTCCATTTAAAATATCTGTGTTATTCTTTTCAAAATCAATGATAATCTTTGGCATGATTTGCAATTCAAAATGTCTTGAGCTAGATGGATTGAAGCCTGGCTTTGGGATCAGGTCCTTAAGCACTTTAGTAGCAGTGTCGTCTTTTGAGGAAAATAGTAACGGTTTCCCTCCAATATCATAACGTAATACTTGAAGTGGGTTATACGATACAATTTCGCTAAAATGCTGGAACACGCTATCTTGTAATGAATTCGAAATTGCTTGAGATTCAGCGTTCAAAGTTGCCGAAGATGAAGTTTCAGACTCTAAATCAAGAACAGAGTCATCGATTTTAACATTTTCTGGAAGTTTATTGTGATTTTCTGGTTTTTTGAATGATTCTTGATCGACATAAAGGAAATAGCCTGGATATGCTGGAAGCTTATCGTCATTTAAAGTTGGTTTTTTTAGTGGTTGTTTTTTTGGTGCATTTTTTGATGCAATTGAAGCAAAACTATTATCTGCCTCCTTCTCTTCTTTTGGTTTGTCAAATGGATTTGAACCGAAGGGATTTTCACTGGCACCACCGAATGGATTGCTATCGAATGGGTTAGTAAGGTCTTTTTTATCACCGAATAAAAAGTTTCTGGAATTGTCAAGATTCAACTTTGCATCTAATTGATTCTTTATTTCTTCCTGTTCTCTTTTTTCCAGCTCGCTGATCTTTTTAAGATCTTTCTTTACACCTCTGATTGCTCTAATTGTTCCATTTTTTCTATTGCAGGATGAGCTCGAACAACCAAAAACGTAAATAACACGATCATAAAGGGTACCTTCCAATGGGGAAAATGCCTGAAGTATCAGTTTCATAGTCTTCTGACAATTTTTACACTTAATCAAATCTTCTGAAGGTTTTGAGTCCGGATGAAGCCAGATTGGTTGTCCTCCGATAAAACTGTCCTCAATTGTTACCTCGTCATCTAAATCAGTATCAACGAAGCCGAGGAAAACTGTGGATAATTTTGGAATATCAGCATCCTCTTCATCTGAGGAGTGCCCGTCATGAAAAGACATCTTTCTTTCTCTATTAGTAAGTCCTGGTCTTAAAGCTAGTCCTGAAACAAGCCTTGATTGAGAGTTTCTGGTATAAAACTGAAATTTTTTTAACAGCTGTTTACAGAAATTACGTAATTACCGCGAATTGGTTGTGTGATTTGATTTAGACAGAAATCTTAAAGCAAAAGACCTTCAGTATGTGGTTTCTTTTAAGAACATCCCATAATAACACTCGAAAAGGCGTAGACATAAGAAATGGTTCTACACACGGTATTAAATAAGTGGGCCAGTCTCATAGACCAGAGACACAAAATCGTCTATATAACACAAACTAATAATTTATAACTGAAAAACAAAACTTTATACATCAATCATAATAATGACCATTAGCAATGTACCTGATCATATACTCATCGATATGACCAATACCTTCATCATCATTAAAGTCATCATCATCATCATCTTTCCCATCTCCGGTTTTATCATCAACAAAGTCCTCATTATCAAGTTCAACCTCTTTCATTGCTTCCTTTGCAGCTTGTGCATCGGCCGCATCTTCAGCTTGTGCCAAAACACTTCCAAGTTTAGTAGCATCACCAAACAATGGTTTTGAATCATCCAGATCATCATCATTGCCATTACCACCTAATAAATCTTTGACTGATAGTTTGCTGAAATAATCAGTAGTAAATTCTCCTTCTTGAATAATAACATTATCTAAATGTCTTTTTTGGTTAGCTTTCTTCAAAATATTTGACTCGATGGTATATTCACTGACAAATCGGTAGATATGAACATCTCTTGTTTGTCCAATACGATGACAACGATCTTGACATTGTTTATCCATGGCTGGATTCCAATCAGAATCATAGAAGATAACAGTATCTGCACCCGTTAGATTGATACCCAATCCACCAGATCTGGTTGACAAAATAAAAACCATGATTCTCGGATCTTTATTGAATCTCTCTGTTAAAATTTGACGATCTTCAATTTTGGTGGCACCATCCAATCTCATATATCTAATCCCCATGATGTTTAAAAATTGCTCCAAAATATCCAAAACTTTAGTCATCTGTGTGAAAATTAAAGCACGATGTCCACCATCTTTCAATTGTTGTAACAACTTTGATAACTTTTGTAATTTACCACAGTCATAGAGCAACAAACTTTTGTCTGGAAACTGGATCGATAACTTTGTTTGTAGCTGATGAAATGGATTCTGAATCTGGGAATCATTTGAAGTCAGCTCAATAGCTAAATCTCTAGAAACTGATAATATTGGCATGTTTAACGCAACAACAGCAGGAGTAACAAATGAATATCTTTCGATCTCATCATTCAATGACAAGATTCTTGATTCTAGTGGTTTGATCAATTCCTGCTCAAACGTAACATCTATCTTGAGCCCTTTGACAACACTCAGTTCCTTAATTAAGTTTGAACCATAAACAGGAGTTTTGTCACATCTGAGGTTATTCAAGTAAATGGTTTGTTTCAGTTTCTCTAATAATCCTAATTTTTGATTATAAGTGGAAAATTTATAAAACTCAGAAATATCAGAATAACTTGCAACGGATTCATCAGCAATATCTTTAGATAATTCTTCAACTTCCTCGGCTAACACTTTTGAAGATTTCAGATTCTTAATCGTATTAGAATGATGTGTGACTAGTTGCTCTTTTTCAAATTTTCCGAAATTCAGATTCAAAACATCTAAATTAATTTCCCTGTCATTCTTTTTACTTGACAATGCTTTCAAAACCACATTATTTGTGACCTCATAAGGAGTAACAACAGATTTTTCAACAACAAATGAAGTGGTAATAGGCCTTTCTTCAAATAAATCTGGATGGTTACAAACTTTTCTCAATTGCATCAAAGCATTTATGATTGAAATATAGTTTGCATTCTTTAACATCTCCCTAGTGTCACTTCTCGCAAGATATTCATGGTAAAGCTTATACTGTCTCTTTGACAACCGACAATAAACAACATGCTCATATTTACCAGGCATTTGAGATTCAACATCAGCTTTCAAACGACGCAATAAATAAGGCCTTAGCACTTGGTGTAATTTTGATACTGTTTTCTTTGTTTCTTCATCAACCACCTGATTGACACCACCTTCAATGATTTTATCAACTGGCTTACCAAACCATTGCTGGAAATCTTCCAGATTTGCAAACCCTGAAGGCATTGATTGATTTGTTTTACTTGAAGGCATTAAGAAATATAATAATGACCAAAGCTCCATGATATTATTTTGTAACGGAGTACCAGTTAGTAACAATCTATTCTCAGTATTGAAATTTAATAGCGCATTCCAACGGTTGGACTTGAAATTCTTAATGTTATGAGCTTCATCCAGGATCATATATTTCCAACGTTTTCTTTTGAATATCTGTTGATCTTGACAAACTAGTTGATATGAAGTGATACAAACATGGAATGTATCTGGCTTATTCCAACCTTTCCTTTTCTCCTTTCTTTGTTGTTGACTTCCATAATAAACCATCAATTTGAAACCTGGTGCAAATCTTTTAAACTCCATTTCCCAATTTAACAAAACAGACGTCGGAACAACAATCAAATGAGGTCCCCAATTACCTTTGGAAAGTGCCAAATAACTGATCAAACTAATCGTTTGAATGGTTTTACCTAAACCCATTTCATCTGCAAGAATACCATTTGTATGATTATTATATAAACTAGCAAGCCAGTTCAAACCTTGTTTTTGGTAATATCTTAAGTTACCCCTCAATAACAAAGATGGATTAGGAACATCAACAACACCCTCATTTGGTTCAGTTGTGGTACTTCTTGATTTGTGATCACCAGATTTTGGCTTACTTTCAACGTCTGGCGTAGAGCTTGGAGTGGAAATCACCTTTTGGTCATTTGGTTCAGTATCAGTTTCTTCTTCTTCGTTTTCTGAATCAGCATATGATGCGACAGATTCATCATCATCATCATCACCATTATCATTATCTTGGGCTTGCTGTCCAAATAGTGCAGCCAAACCGGTTGGCTTTGAATCATCTTCTTCATCAGAGCTTTCCTCTTCACTTGAGCTATCAGAATCATCATCAGAGTCCAATGAGGTGTCACTATCTAACAATGTATCATGTGTGGCTCTATTAGCCTGATCAACGGCCTCTTTTTCTTGTTCAGTAAGCTCTGGACCTTTAATTTCTTCTTCTTTTTCCTCTTCTTTTTCCTCTTCTTCTTCCTCTTCTTCTCCTTCTTCATCAATTTCCTCCAACTTCAACTCTCTTAGATGTGCATATTTAGCTTGAAGTTCCTCAACGGTTAAATTGGAGTCATCATCCTTAGTAGGTTTATCTTTGTCGTCATCATCATCATCACTACCACCATCATCACCGTCATCATCATCATCGTCATCACCATCCAGCATATCAACATCTTCGTCATCACTTTGTTTAGTTAATTGAGCCTCCAATAGTTGTGTTGAATGTTCAAGCATTTGACTCAAATGCTCTTTACCTTTAATTCTTTTCAATTCTTCTTGCTCCTGATTCTTCAATATTCTATAAGCACGTTCAGCTAAAATCCATCTTTTTTTAACAGCTTGGATAGCATTTCTTGCTAGCGCCTTCAATCTTCTTTCTTCTTCCTTCTTCAGCCTCTCTTCAGCACCAGCTTGTCTTTTAAAATGGACTTCAATCATCTGCGAAATTTTTCTAGCTCTTGAGATTCTAGCTTTCTTGGAATCAGAAAATAATCTCGATAAAAAAACAGCTTGTCCGACAAGGTGGTCGTTATGAGTATATATGTTTTTCAGTGGATCAGAGAATGGAGGTGGAGGTGGTACTTTGTGAATATTTGCTTGTTCGTCAATGGTCAAAATGTTTAAATTAATTGCAGATTTGATTTTTTCTTTCAATGCGATTTGTTCTGAAATGTACTCTTCGTATTCTTCTTTCGAAACATCTTCTTCTAAAGACTTGAACGAATTTAAGTATGCTTCAAGTGAATCAAACTGAGGGTCTGCCAAATGATCTGGGTTCGTGATCGTAGGAGAAGGAGCACTAACTTTTAGTTTTAGTCTTGGAATTGGTCCGTCTTTAATAAATGGTTCCGGTGTCTCAACATCATAATCACTTATGTTTTCGATCTCACTCTTTTCAACATCATCATCGTTATCATCATCGTTATCATCATCATCGTCAGAATCATCATCACCAGAATCGTCATCATCAGAATCCTGCTCAGAAGTGACTTCAGACTTAACTTTTAGAGGTCTCCCTCTTCTACTGGAGACTTTAATTGGAGTTGTCACTTCTGGTTCTTGTTTGACTTTTGGTGGACGACCCTTAGGCTTCAAACTGGATTGTTCTGTGATCTTTGATGGCAAATCATCATGTTGAGTTGGTGGTCGTTTTCTTCTTTTATTATCAGCTTTTTCAATTAGAAAGTTGTCATTATAAAATTTTGAAGGATTATAAATTTCATCAACAAACTTTAATTCCGCATCTTTTACTAGTGACTTCAATGGGTCTGAAGATGGGGCACCTCTCAATGAGTGTCTTGACTTTCTTGAGTTTCGGCGACCACCCGAGCCTTTGGGCAGTGTTTCATTATCATTGCTTGAAGATTCTTTCCATAGGTCGTAATTTTTTTCAACAAATTCTTGATATGACCTTGTTGATTGAGCCTGTGGATCCCAAGTAACAAGAGATGTGAACTTCTGTAAATGAAATAACTCTTGAGTTAATAGTGAGTGCTCGACGGACAACTTTCCCAGCAATTCAACCTTAGACAGTTCTCTGGAGTGATATCTATTTAAGCCTTCTTTATCTTCAATGTAAGTGATACCATCTTTCACCATTATTGGAGCGTTGGTTCGCTCCTTCTTAGACCCGTAAGTTTTCCCGTTTGGTGTGGTATTTGATGGAGATGATATTTTCCCGTATTTTCTCTGTAATGAATAATCTACGGGCTGATGAGCTCTTGAACTTTTTCTTCTTTTGGGACTTGGACCATCATCATGATCTTGATCCGCAACTTTTTCAGTCTTGTCCAGCGACAATTGGGATCCGTCAATTGACCCGTTTTCATTCTGTTCGTTATTATTGCGTAGTCTTCCACTGGAACGCCTTGAAGGTGGCGTTATTTTTTTCTCCATCAAGCTTCAAACTATATTGGAAATTCTGTAGATGTGTGGGAAATAACAAAAATAGGGTGGCAATGGCCTAAAAAAAGGGTGAAATCCGTGAAATTTCGCAGAAATTCAAATTCAATGGTAGTTTTTATAGGATGGACACGGAGTTTGAAATCAGAGGGGCTAATATTGTCGTGGATTGTTGTGGATTTTGTCTGAATTTGATTGTTTTTATGTAAATCTGTTGTTTTTTTTTCTGATTTTTTTTTGTCGAAGATGAAAACTAAACAAAACCTACAACGAGTTCGCGGCTAGTTAAAGAAAGAAAGGCAAAATAAACAATAATCAGGGGTTTGGATCTTCATCAACTATCCACTGCTTAGCTAAACAGCATGAACTTCCTCAAAGTGGCAGTGCCTTTGAAACGTCCGGTGTCAAAATCCCTAAGACCTTTTAGATTCCAGTCCACCTTCCAGAAGGAATTTCCAAAAACCCTCCCAGAATACCCTAAAGTGGAACCTGAATTGTACTTCAAAAGAGACCCGGACGCGGCCTGGGACGACAAACAAAATAGAAGAAACTTTGGCGAGTATCTTAACGAAGATGATGATGTCTTGAACATGTGGTCTCCCTATTACTACGACATCGTTGACAACTCCACCGCAGTGAAGTGGCAGTTGTACTTTTTTAGTGCGATTGGCGTCTTCAGTGGCATCATGTACTATTTTTTCTATCCAGAAAGAGTTGCTGTTCCAAGAAACTTCCCTGATGGGCTAGCCAAAGATCTGGGTGCTAGAAGTGAAGAGGATGCCTATCTCTACAAAACTTATGTTGACAAAACTTATTACAACAAAGAATAGTGTCTTTATCGATAGCTTGTCTATCGCTATTCATTTACTAGCCCTTTATTTATTTATTTATTCATTTACTTATTTATTTACTTATTTATTATTACAATGCCATATTATATGAAATTATATGTATTTGTAAAGAAAATGTATAGATATGGAAACAGCGATCATAGAGTGGAAATAAAAGGCACAGATAAAACATTAAGTAACAATCATAATGAAAACTAATAAACAATTAACAACAAAAAGCAGGACGACCAACAACAACACTCAAGTGATAATAATAAAATGACTAAAAACATGTGCAAAACTAAACAATGTAGGGAAAACAATAAAGCTTTATAGAACAAAAATGAATAAATGAAAAAAAAAATCACAGTGAATTCTTTTTAATGTAATGAGCACTAGCATATACGACGTAAACGTTTTAAACCAAATATTAGTTGTAATGAATAAAAAAAGGACAATAACGCACAACGGTAAAGTAATAGTGACGACAATGGAAGCACCAACAGGCAAAATACATGCTTTATGCAAAGATATACCCATTTGAGTTGGACTCAATGGCATCCAATCTTCCATCTCTAGCGGCAATGAACAGTTGATTCAATCTCGATTGATCAATAGTCTCGGATGGATCTGAAGTGAACTGGTTGTTATTCTGGATTTGTTGGATCCCAAAATCCCCACCTTGAATGAACTGTTGCTGTTGTTGTTGCTGGATCAAATTTGAAGGAGATTGAACTTGTTGTTGTTGTTGTTGTTGTTGTTGTTGTTGTTGTTGTTGTTGTTGTTGTTGTTGTTGTTGTTGTTGTTGAACTTGTTGTTGTTGAGAAGGATACCCGTACAACAATGGCAACTCAGTTTGAGGTTTATATTGTTGTGGTTTAGGATTTGAGTTTGATCTCCCCCAACTCAATCTAATTCTTGAATTCCCAATTGGATACCCTTGCATTTTAGAAATCGCCAATTCTGCACTTGATCTAGTAACGTATTGAACAAATCCACATCCTTTTCCAATTGGGATTTTAACATATGTGATATCACCAAATGGTTGGAAATACAATCTTAGGTCTTCCTCAGTGACGATGGATGACAATCCTCCAATGAAAACGGTGGTATTGTTAGGATCAGTGTACTGAGTCAATGGTGGTTGAAATTGGGAATCTAAACTTCCCAATATTTGTTGGGATTGAGGGTTTAAAGTCAATAGATTTTGTTGTTGATTCCCAAATTGTTGTTGATGGTGTTGTTGATCTTGATACTGTTGTTGTTGTTGAAAAGGTTGTTGAGATCTTTGATTGTTGAACCCACCAGGGCCTTGTTGTTGTCTATTTTTTGGAACGGCAGTGGAGACTCTAATTGGTCTTCCGTTCAAAATTGCACCTTGCATTTCGATCAATGCTCTTTGCTGGTCCAATTCATCAAGAAACCTAACAAATCCGTAACCCTTAGTTTGACCGTTCATTTGGTCAATCATTATCTTGGTGCTCGACACAGAAGAGTACTTGGATCCAAAGAATTCAAACAAAATTGTCTCACTGACATCAGGAGCCAGATCACCAACAAAAATTGATATTTCATTTGCACGGTTCCCATTTGAAGACTGACCGGTGGATCCATTGTTATTGGCAGCACTTCCACCACTGGCCCAGTTCAATTTCAAGGCCCTGTTGGTGTTTGGGATCTTCGCACCATTTTGAGAGAGAGCAGATGAAGCAGTGTCCAGCGAAGGGAACTCAATGAAACAGTAACCGGCGTTATTTCCCTGTTGGACCTTCTCCTTGATGAGTTTGACGTTGACGGTGGTGAAGCCAAAGGCGCTCCAGATGGATTTGATGGAGTTTTCATCCCACCAAGGATCTAGTTCACCCATCCACAGTTGAGTGGAGGTTGTGCGAAGGGCTGGAAGAGTCTGGGTGGAAGGGTAGAGGAAGGACATAAATAACAATAGGTTTACTAATGATCTTGCGAAGGGGTCATGAAACAAGCGCAACAAAGAAGAAGCAAAACAAAAAAAAAATCAGTGAGTAATAAGCAAGCGGAAGAAAGCTTTAGAAAATAGTCACAGAAACTAAAACAAAAACAACCAGCAAAAAAGTGTTGTTGTGATTTATTTGATTTGATCTGATTTTGTCCAAAGAAAAGTTTTCCTTTTCCTTTCAGTGAAAATCTGAAAAACACAAAACTTTAGTAGAGATTCAAACGGAGATAATTCCGCCATAGAAAAAATTTCCTCCGGAGATCGGTTGCTGTTAAAGCCGGGCTCAGTTGAAAGCCCCTGGAACGCCCTATTATCTACGGCGTTCCAGGGCTCTTTCTGTTAACCTTTTAATGTCTTTCCCAGTAGTGCCTTCCCAGATTTATTCCCAGGTTGATTCCTCTCATCCTCCACAAACTGTTACGGCAGGTGTTATCCTCACTCTTCTTGGTTGGTATGTTGTCCTTCTGTTCCACTATTGTCCATGCCATACTACTCTGTTTAGGGGGCTTACCCGTTCTGAAGCTAGAAACTACAAGTCCAGAAACTGCAAGTCCTTCCACAAAGGGCCCAACTAACCACGCGTCTAAAGTACACGTCCAAACTACACGTCCAAACCACGGCTAAATGGGACAACAATTAACTGCTTCACCACGCTGTGGGGACTGATCAAAGGGTCTTCTTTCTTTGTAAATTCTAGCTATCTCCCGTGATTGAGCTTTTTTTTGTTTTTTTTGCCTCAATACTCATATCGAAATTTATGAGCACCAATAACCCTTTTGTTTTAAAGTACTTTTCTTGATTCAGCCGCTTCGTAAAGACCTCAGATCGGTGAAAAAAACGTTCTGTGTGGAAAATGATTACTCACGCTGGATGAAAAGCGAACTACTATTGAGTTTTACCAAATAGACTGTTTCGTATGTGGTGGGGTTAGAGCGTGTTCAGTTCATCGTAAGAAATTCTCGAAACAAATCTCTTGATTCATGGATTACTGATATCATTATAGACGATACATATTACGTTACGGAGGTTATACCACCAACCATCGGATTTGAGTCGCTGTCAACCTTATCTAACCGAGTTTTGTATATAGGTTTGGTCCTTTAAAACAGCTTATCCGACTATAAATGAGAACTCACAAGAACTCTGGCCTCACAGTTTAACATTAGTAAAACAAAAAGTGATTGTTCGGCTACACAAAGGGTGGGTGATACAACAATGTCTTCGGAAATAGTGTCACACTAGGAACATTTTTTTATATGCGAAGTTACATGTCATATAAATGATTCTTTAAGATGAAGGGGATCTTTGTTATCAATGCTATTGAGTAAAACATGGTTATTCATTTTTATCCATAGTTCGGATCTCTCCACTTCCGATCCCTGCTGCTTAATCCGTTTTGTGCTTTGCGTTTGAAGATTTTTGTCCAAAATCCCACTATATAAAAATAATTCTACATCAACGATTTAATTTAAGATGTCAATTTGTTTAAAAAAAACCAATCAAAAGTGGGCAAAAAAAAAAAAAAAACAGACTGCTGGCATTATTGCACTCCATTCTTTTTTCATATGGAAGACGTCGTAGTTTGTTTCGAGAATGGAATACAAAAAAAATGGGTTTTCCCATAACCTTTTCTGTATCCCCCCCATCTCTTCTTTGTTATCGCAACGAATGATCAAATCACTCCACATTCGAGAAAATAACAAAATAGGTATCGATGATGATGGGGCTCATAAATAGCCTCGTTGGCAATTACGCTCTTATTGGTAGTGAGGATCCTCTAAAGTCTTCAACCGCTAACACCAAGATCGATATAAGGAATGCTTCAATTCATGACGTTTTGGGTGAAATAGGACTCTATCCAACTTAAAAAATATCTTCAACCACAAGGATCTCAACAACAAGAGTGGGTGCTGTTGCCTTTACAACAGCAACTACTTCAATTTCAATACCTCCCCTAAACAATACACCGAAGCCCAAACCGCTTTAGCAAACATTACTGAGACATTAAAATCGATTGATTCATACATCACTATTGATGGTTTTAGTATTACAAGAATTTTCTGTATAAATGAAAATCTATACCTTAGTTCAAGTGGATTCAGATGCTGATCAGATCATACCTCAAGAGAAAACTTGGAGGTTACAACAACTTCACAAAATGGATGCCTAAATAACGGGGGTTTTCGCGTGTTTGGATAAAAGTACTCGAAGTTCAAGTTATTATTCCTAGGCATATGATAGATTGAACACTGATTATCTTCTAACAACGGCGTCTTTGAATAAATTCCTCATTAAAAATCTGCGTGATATGTGGTATCAAATAACCAGCTTTTTCAAAAAAAGAATTACTAAGGTTGCGTCTTTAAACGAATGCATACAAATTACTGGGAAAATTGACATGTGGAAACTATTATATCTACTACGATTGAGGTGGGGAGCCTCACAATACCAAGTGTCTTAAAATATATGATCCGGAAATTCCTGCATTCGTCTTCTTTGCAATCACAATGATTTTCGTTTGGATGCATTATAATTTGAGATCGGTTTTATGGAGTGTCAATTTCACCTTATTTACAACACAATTTTTTATTTGCTTCGACTCTGACATTCAAATAGAATCATTCTCGAATCAATTACCACAACGTTACAGATCGTCTCCTGTCTTATCTAAGTATTAGGCTTTAGTATACTTGAGTCCACGTTAGTATACTTTAGCTATTCTGCATAAGCTTAGATTTATGTATAAGATGTTAATGGCTTTCTTATAGCATTCCCAGAAAAGCTTTTGATGTTGAAACCTGCCTAAATAGGAATATTTCTCAATATGGAAATATAAAGATTTTTTTTTTTTTTAGTTTTCACGAGTTTCTGGATCCTCCTCAGAAAATTTGATCTGCTTTTAAAGCCTTTTTACGCCAAAGTCAACAAACTCAAAAACAGATAAGTTTAAGGTTTTGTTACTGAAACACCATTCTACCGGTCAAACAACAACATATTTAGATCCACGCAACATATTTCGTCCTTCTGACAATTTTCAAATACACATTTCAGCTCTCATACAAAGGAATTCCTAATTAAACATATCCAAAACAAGTGATCAGAGATTCTCAAAACCAGCAATAACAACGGCAATTTAATGTCTTCATTATCTAATGTCAACCAGACCTACAAGCGTACTGAAGTTATTGGCCGTGGCAAGTTTGGGATTGTTTATAAAGGTATTCACAGGACAACCAAACAAGTCTATGCCATTAAGGTTTTAAATTTAGATACATCTGAAGATGAAGTGAAGGATGTTCAACTTGAAGTTCAGTTTCTGTCCCATTTGAAGCAAGTGCCCAATGTCACCCATTACTATGGGTCCTATTTAAACGGGACCAAATTATGGATCATTATGGATTATTGCGCAGGTGGTTCTTTAAGAACGTTGCTAAGGCCAGGAAAATTGGAAGAGAAGTATATTGGTGTTATAGTGAGAGAGGTTCTTATTGCTTTACAGTACATCCATAGACAACAGGTGATTCACAGAGATATAAAAGCGGCCAATGTTCTGATAACAAACGAAGGAAAAGTTCAATTATGTGATTTCGGTGTTGCTGCTCAACTAACAGCTACTAGTGTTCGAAGAAACACAATAGCTGGTACTCCATATTGGATGGCCCCTGAAGTCATAATGGAAGGAACATCTTATGATGTCAAGGCTGATATTTGGTCGCTAGGTATAACAATTTACGAAATTGCAACTGGGAACCCTCCATATTGTGACAAAGAGGCAATGAGAGCAATGCAATTGATCACGAAGTCAAAACCTCCAAGATTAGAAGGTAAACAGTACTCTTCGTTATTAAAAGAAATAATTGCATTATGTCTTGATGAGAACCCAACTGAAAGATTAAGCGCAGAGGAACTTCTTAAAACTAAATTTGTTAAGAATTCTAAGAACTATTCGACCTCAATCTTGAAAGAAATTATATCAAGATATTTACTGTGGAGGGAAAAAAAGTCATCAAGAGAGAGTATAATGATGAATATGGAAGACGATGCTGAAGAAAATGAAATCGAAGTTAAATGGGATTTTGATTCGTTGAGCAGTAATGAATATATATTGGAAAATGACATCAACCTGAATGAAATCAATATAAATGACAACAACGATAATGAATACAACTACGAAAATGGTGGTGATTATGATGACGGTGACGACGAGTTCATGACTGGTTATCAGGATTCTAGAGTTTATGGTGGTACGATCAACTACTCCAATCAATCTTCGAATATAACGTATAACAAGAATACAGTTACATACAACACAAATGTTGTATCGACTTTGAAGGATGGTGGAACAAGAAAAGAAGCACCTAAATCTTTGCTGCAACTATTTGAAGAAGAAGAAGACTATGAAGAGAAGGACGAATTGGGCACACACTATGAGCTACCAAAGATCACATCATCTGTTGGTTTACATAATTCCCAACAGACGGCATCCACAACTCCTAGAATGTCAACGCCAATCAAAGAAATTGAAATCCCAGACTTTGAGGAGATTGAATCTTTTTCGACATCAAATAAACAGCACGATGCGATTAAACCAAGATCAAGAGCGAACACACTTGCTCATTCTCAATCAACAACTGTTTTAGATACGAGAAAAAACTTGGATCCGAGTTTACAAAGAAGACCAACATTATCTAGTGCAGTTACTTCAATTCCGCCAATGACTCAACCTCCTCCCCCTCCCCCTCCGCCGCCAGTTTCAAACTCTCAGCCTTCACAACCAGCATCCTTCCAGCCAGTCGCCCCACCTGTAATATCTCGTGCTACTCCATCTCCTAAAAGAGAACTGAAGTTGGTGACTTCTCCATCGAACAATAATCTAAACGCCTCTCCTAATAAAGCAAGTTCCACTTCAATGAAAGCAATTCAATCACCTAACAATCAATCACCATTACTGCAACCATTGAATACGTCGAACATCACTTCACCGGTGACCAATTTGGATCAGACAAACTCAGGCGTTGCTCCAATTAAAAGAAATTACCAAAATCTAAGATTGCAAATGCCAACTCCGACAACAACAAGATTTCCAAAGTTATTACACTCGACTTCAAACCTAGAAGACAATCCAGAAGAGACAGTCAATCAATTTGGCGTAAATGTCTCAAATGTTCCATTGACAATGACACCATTAACAGAAAAAGCTCCGTCACAAATCGCCAGTTCAATAACAACAGCAGCAGCAGCAGCAACAACAACAACTACTACTACTACTACTACTACTACCACTACTACATCTTCAAATTCACAGCAACAGACACAAATAAAAAGGAAAAACACAACAACCCAACCACCATCACTAATGCCATTCCTATCAAATAATCAACGTGCTGGGTCATCAGTCTCGTCACAATCATCCACAGAAGGAGGTGCTACTAATTCTACCATGAACACATCTATAGAATCGAAGATAACAATGCCGGGGATTGATCTTTCATTGTTTATGGATGATGGATTTCAGAAAGAGAAACTGAACGGGGAAGTTCTGGGATTACTCAATGGTTTTAATAATCTTTTAGGATTGATGGAGGAGAAGTTGACTACTTTGAACGAATAGGGTTTTTATAATAAAAATTTTTTCTGGCTTTAAACATTTAATTTTCGTAATGAATTACGCTATGTGTAATACTTTTCAAAATATTTATTAGAGATGTCCTTCATGTGTCGACAAATTGATCATCATCATCATCATCATCGGAAGTCAAACTAGATTTGGACTTGAAGTGTTCATTAGAGTCAAGTGTGGTTGCTTTCTTATCTTCAAGAATCTCAGCTTCTTTATCGTTAACTTCGACACCAGATGACGTTTTGCTTGAGCTTGGGAACTCTTCAAGAGCAGAGACTACTGGCGTATTTTCCTCAGACTCCAAGATGGCATATTGTAAATCGGATTCAGTTTCCAAATGCAATGCCCCAACTTCTTCAGTGATTGTAGTGTTTGCCTCCTCTTCCTCCTCTTCCTCCTGGCCATTTGAATAATCATCAAATAGATCGGTATTATATCCATCATCACCTTGATCATTGGCTTCTGGTGCGTTCTTTGTCTCGGGTTCTATTGAAGTGTTCAGTTGACCAGAGCTGATGGCATTGCTATCTGAATTTTCGCTGCTTAACTCTTTTGATAACGGCGATCCTCTATATTCTGTAGAAGAAGTAATGGCAGTAGTCGTAGGATTTGAATGACTAGGCTCATCAAATGATTCAACTGAGCTCATATATGACAATCTTGAAGGATTGGCTTCGACGGCTTTCGAAACTGTATCATCTGAATTTGGAGTAATCCTTGTAGTGACAATGTTAACATCCAAGTCCCAAATCCCAACTTTTGACCAGAATAGTTTACTTCTTAGTCTTGATAGCTCAACCCATGCTTTCTTAATAACAATTTCATTATCTAGTTTCCAGGCATCTGTTTTCAATGATCTCAAGAATGCAAACAATTCACACGAACTTCTAACTCTGAACAAACAATAGCTACATAATGGATACTGACTAGAAACAAGTTGAGAGCTGGAAGGTGAAGAAGATCCATCCTCTTTCTTACTATGAACTTTGATGATGTAAAGTCTTGAATGTTCCAGGATGTCATTTCTGCTTTCTCCACAAAGAGCACATGGCTGCTCAACAGCAACAGGAGGACTATGAGGAGGATATGAATATAGGTTAGATCTTATGTCAGATTCTTCAACTTTATTGTTTTGAAAATTCAGACGGTAGGTTTCATTGATACCAGAAACAGGTTCAATAGCAACACGACCGTCAATAATCGCACTCATTAAAGGACGTTTGCCTAACCAACTGATACCCTGGGCCAAATCAAATCTCAATGCAGGCTCGACATCGTCTGTTATCAATTTTTTCAAAAATTTAGTATCTGTTGATCTGATCGACTCAATTGCACCCAAAGTCTTCAAAAATTTCTTAAATTCTGAAAACAACTTTAGATCAAACCTTATGGAGTTAACGGTGGGAGAATAAAGAACTTGTTGAAATAATTGTGGAGCTTGTGAGTTTCGTAGCTCTTCGTTAGATGTTTTTGTCGATAAAGATTCAGAATCCCTTTCATGAATAGACTCCTTCAACTCTTTCAATTGTGACTGTAGACTATCAAGTAATTGATCTTTTTCTTTCAGTTGCGATATCAAACTATCATTTCTCAGTTTCGTTTCATAAGTTTCTTTCCTAGCATCGGAAACCATCTTGTTTGCTTCATCAAACAAGGAAGCAGTTAGCTCCTCCACCTCCTTCTGTAACTTGGTAACTTCTTCTTTAGCAAGCTCTTTTTCCCTTACCTCATATTCCAACTTCTTGCCTAAACCCAAGTTGTGAGATAGTATTTCCTTATGTTTCAGTTGAAGTTGATGGTATTGTTTCTGTATTTCTGGAAAGTCATTGAGCTTCGTTTTTAAGGACTCGTTTTCCTTCTTGACATGTTGTAATTGTTCTTCTAGCCTTGACTGTTTCTCGATGGAGTCTATGAGCTGGGTTGAAATGGAGGCCACCTGCAGCGAGACTCTCTTCGTTTCTTCAGAGTCAGCCATTTTCAAAAAGCTCCCAGCAGTAGAAGCAGGTAAGTATTAGCAAAAATCAGGCAAAGAAATCTCAACGATCTTCAGATTTTGGATCGAATTGTTTTCGTTTAGCTTAAGGTCTGTTTTTGTTTTTGTTTTTTGTTTTCGATATGAATTTGAATTTCCAGCGCGAACGAAAATTTGAATTTGAAATTGCGCAAGAATGGCGAATGCTTTGGGGAATTTGCGCCAAACCGGTCTAATCAGGAAATATATTTTACGCCGATTTACGTTGATTTATGCCAATTCACGCCAATTCACGCCAATTCACGCCAATCTTTTTTATTAGCAATGAAATTGCATCTGGAAAGCTTACAAGTATCTCCCATTAGCTCAGAAACTAGAAAGTTTTATCTTTATAAAAACCCATGAACTAAATACGGCTAAACCAACCTTTAAAGTCTCTATAGGAATGATTTCACGTGATTTATCACCGGATTTGACCTAATTTAGACATAATAATTCCGGATTTCGGCACCATTCTGAAACCAAAACGAAATTCGATATATAAATAAAAATAAAGATCAGATCGGTACTAAGCAAAAACTGTTCTTAACTGTTTAATTTGTGTTGTTACTTCTGCTGGAGTCTGAGTAAAAGTGGTGTGCTAGTTGTGCTTTGGAAACGCAACCTATTTATAGCTTTTGAAACCTCAGCTAGACGTGCCCAATTAGTTTGTCCCACTTTTTTTTTTTGTTGACATTCTACTTTACTTTAAGAAACCACAAACCCCAAATCACCAATCACTAATCACGACAATTCTTAATTGAAACGGTGAAGACCCGAGAGTTGCTCAGTCAATTGCATATATTATTCACTCAACACTCATGAAGAAGCGACCTGATCAGGAGTCTTCTAGACAAGGTTCCATACGGTCCAACGTTTCGGAATCTTCTGCATTACCAAACCAGCAAAATCCAAAATCCAACTCTTTGTTATCGAACATTAGAAAGTTATCAAAAAGTACAAGAGCTGAAGACTATCACCATAGTCACTTAGTGATATCGAATCCCCAGCCTCTCCATTCCAGTACCTCATCATCATCATCATCATCTCATAGAAATATTGATCATTTGAATGAGAAATCCAGGCAGCCCAGCATAAGTTCGTCATATTCTAACCAGTCATCTCAACCTTCTGTTCAGTTAACTAAAACTACAACTTTGAATCAGTCAAATTATTCGGTTTATGATACGTCTCCTCCATCACCATCACATTCAAGGCGCTCATCCCAATACACTGTAAATACCAACGATCTGGATTTCAAAACTCCAAAGAAAACATTGGCCTTACAAAGAATGCATACCAATACATCAACATTATCTACTAACGGTGGTTCACCTTCTATCCATGCTCCTAATTTTGTTATGGAACAACCGAAAGAGAACTGGGAGATTGATGCAATGTTCGACGAGTTAATGACCAAAAGAGATTTTAAAAGTTTACCTGAAGCTGCTAAGCAGCAGATGAAAGATTATCCAATATCCAAAAAATGGATGTTAATTTATCAAGATGCATTATCCGAGAAAAAGAAACAAGAACGCACCAGAAAAGGAGGTGAAAGCCCTTCAACTCCAGAAACTTATGTAAGGCTCTTAATGGATAAATCCATTTCAGTCAGACAATTAGGAAACCTTTGGGTGAGTCTTCGTACAGAGCCTGTCGATTGGGTTAGAGAGTTTATAGATGCACAAGGCCCTGTTGCATTGGCTACCGTTTTACAACAACTTCATACAAGATCCACTAGTGATTTACTCAACGATGAGTTCCTAGAGAAGGAAATTTCAATAATAAGGTGTTTAAGGACAATAATCAACAGTCAAAGAGGTGCTAATTATGCTTTAGAATCCAAGATTTGTGTTCCTGCAATTACTGGTGCCTTGATATCAACAAAATTAGCCACAAGAAAACTAGTTACTGACATGCTGAGTTTCTTGGCTCATTGTCAACAACCAGAGGGGTATGACCAGGTTTTAAAAGCGATGAATTCGATATCACCAGATAACATTCATTACCAAGCTAAAACTCTCGATAAAAGGAACTCCATAATAAGTCAACCAAGTAAAGGTTTGAAAAGATTTGAGCAATGGCTAAGAGTTGTCGAACAAACTATGGAAGGAAGAGGAAAGCTTGGATCCATGGTTGGCGCAAGTGATGAATTAAAGTCAAGTGGGTCCAATGGAGAAAGTCAGCTGATGGATTATGCGTTATCAACTATGGTTTTGATCAACAGTATTGCCGACGGTGGTCCAGATTTTAAAACCAGAACCCACCTTAGAGCTCAATTGAAGGCTGGAGGCGTTCAACGTATTTTCAAAAAATTTCATACACTTCATAGTGAATTAATTGATGAAAAAATTCGTGAATATGAAGATGCTGCCGCTGAAGACTATGATTCTCTTTTAACTGCTGAAAGAATAGGAGAAGATGTTGATTTAAATGACCCGGTTTCTTTAGTGAAAAATATTTGGAGCAAGATTCAAAATTCTGATTCTGAAAACTATTTTCTATCATCGATTCAACACTTATTCTTGAATCAATCTGATACCTCTAGGGCTCCTGATAGTCCTGAAATTGTGAGATCATTTAGGTTGATTGATGGATTGATTTCGAATATCACCATGGGTGCTACAACTGATGATGATGCAGCCTTGAACGTTGCGATTCACAGATTGTATGATGGCCTACAAACAGACGAAGTCGCAAGACGTTCAATTTTAGAAGCGAGAGAAGCTACCAAAAAAGCCGAAGAAGCCATAGCAGAACGTGATGAATTGGCAAGACAGATATCTTTAGGCTCAGATGGTATGATTGCCAAACTATCTAATGAATTGAGAGAACAAGAAATCATCATAATGAAGCAAAGAAAGTTCAACAATAATTTGACCAACGAACTTGAAGAACTAAAAAGGAAAAGAATTTTGGAGAAACATGAGCAAGAGCTAGAGATGAGAGAGATGCTAATACTTTTGAATAGTACTGGAGGCCACTCAAACTCATCCAATTCTGAACTTGCTAAAAAGCTAAAAGGTCAATTATCCAAGAAAAAAAATCAATTGAAAATGGAAACCAAGAGATACGGTAGTTCAATTGAGCCTAACAGTCGTCTGAGAGTTCTGAGAGATAAAATGGAGGACATTGAACAACAAGCTAGAGAACTGGAAATGACGAATTTTGTTGAGATGAAAAGATCTAATGTTTCTCCTGTTGAGGTCAAACGAAAGGTTATTCCAAAAGTGCGTAAGGATTCCAAATCAAGTGATCTTGCCAAGCTAGAAGAATTAAGAAAGAGGCTAGAATATTTACAATCTGAGTCTAATGATATTGTTAAGTTTGATTTAGACTCAAAACAAAAGGAGTTAATGAACCAAAAGAAACTGATGGCCATGGAGAGACTGAAAGAATTACAGACAAGATTTCAGAATCTTGAAATTGATTTTACGCCGTCTGAAGCTACCGAAAAAACTGCAAATAATGACTATCGTTCTTTGGATCCTAAATTAGATCATGAATTGAAATCTGAACTAGATGAGATTGAAAGATTGAGCGAAAAACTACAAAGTGAACTAGATCTTAAAGAAAACGATCCAGTGATAGCTCCGTCAAACTCATTTTTAGAGACTCTTGAAGCCAAATATATTAGAGGCCAAAAACAAGTTGAAAAGGCAGATTTCAATTACAGACCAAGCGTTGCTGATAGAGTTAAAGCAAGTAAAGGATTTGAGCCTGCATTTTTACAAGAACTTTCCTCGTCTGTTGTAAGGCAAGAAAATATTCAAGGAAGTGATTCTACAATCAAAAAAGGTGGTTTTTCCAAAAAGCACACTGGCGTGTCTACTGATTTGAACGATGACAGTGATTATGACGAAGAAGATGATGGATTTGAAGGAGAAAAACCAATCAATAATAACACTGGAAAAAAATCCAAAAAAGTCAAGACTATCATAAAAAGCGACTCTAATATTGCTAAACAAGAACTTGAGGATTATGAAGAAGATGAAAATATTGCCTCACCAAAATACCCAGCTACTAATGCAGGTCCACCACCACCACCTCTACCACCAATGTTTACACCTGCTTCTAATGGTCCACCACCACCACCTCCTCCACCTGCTCCACCATTACCATCGTTACAACTTTCTGGCAGTGGTCTTCCTCCACCTCCACCACCTCCACCTCCTCCATTTTTGGGAGGAGGTGGTGCACCACCGCCTCCACCGCCTCCACCACTATTTAATGCTAACGGTTCTCCGATTCCACCACCTCCTCCGTTCCCAATGTCAAAATCTGCCACTCCAAATTCAAGTCCGCTGCTGCCACAATCACCAAACTTATTTGATGGTTTCCCAAGACCAAAGAAAAAATTGAAACAGTTACATTGGGAGAAGGTTGAATCAACGGAGAACTCGTTCTGGGAAGCGGCAGCTCCAGGAGACGTGGCTCATAAACTTTTAGCTAATGGTATTCTTGATGAATTGGAAAAAACTTTTGCTGCCAGAGATATCAAAGAACTTCAATCCAAGAAAAAAGGGGAACTTGAAAAACTTACATTTTTGGCAAGAGACATTTCTCAGCAATTTTCAATTAATTTACACATGTTTTCAACTCTGTCTGATGAGCAGCTAGTTAATAAGATCTTAAGATGCGATAGAACAGTTTTGGAAAACTCGAGCGTCATAGAATTTTTAGGAAAACAAGAACTTTCAGAAATTCCAAATGGTTTGGCTAGAAACCTAGAACCTTATAGAACTTACTGGGCCAAAGGATTCGAAAAATCGCCAGAAAAAGATCCGAATGAATTACAAAGATCTGATAGAATTTTCTTGGACTTGTTTTACAATCTCCAAGATTATTGGCCATCAAGAATGAGAGCTGTCAAAGTGATCACATCCTATGAAAAAGAATATAGCGATCTTGTTAAGAAGTTAAGAGCAATTGATGAAGCCACTGAAGATATTCTAAATTCTAAGCATTTGAGAAATGTTTTTGATATTATTTTGGCGGTTGGTAACTATATGAATGACTCGGCAAAACAAGCATTAGGTTTCAAATTGAGTACATTACAAAGACTTACATTCATGAAAAACGATAAGAACAGTATAACTTTTTTACATTATGTTGAGAAAATCATCAGGAGATCTTACCCAGAGGCTGAAGAATTTATTCAGGAGATCAGCAAAACCAATGACGTTGCTAAAGTTTCGATTGAGCAACTATCAAATGATGCTAGAGAATTTTCACAGAGCATTAAGAATGTTGAATCATCGATCGACATTGGAAACTTAAGTGATTCTTCGATATTTCATCCAAGTGATAGGGTGCTTTCGAAAGTTCTACCAGTTCTTCCAGAGGCCAAAAGAAAGGCAAACTTGTTGACTGATCAAGTCAAGATCACAATGGCAGAATTTGAATCATTAATGAGATATTTTGGCGAAGATCCTTCAGATGTTTTTGCTAAAAATTCGTTTTTCAAAAAATTTGTTGATTTTATTGCTGATTATAAGAGAGTTCATCGTGAGAATTTAGCCAGAGAAGAAGAAGAAAAATCATACCAGCAAAGACTTAAGATGTATGAAAATCCAAGAAAGGCCAATGGTAATAAAGGAGGCGATGAAACTGAGGACGGGGAAGATAATGTTATGGATGCATTATTAGAAAAGTTAAAAGCAGCTGGTCCTGCCAAAGGCAACCCATCTTCTGCCAGAAAAAGAGCACAAGCTCGCAGAAACCTTGCCAAAATTAAGAAGGATGGCATTGGTGATGTAGATGCTGATGCCGATGATGTTGAGAGCGATACTGACGATATTGATGATGCCTTATCACCAAATGAAACTTCACCATCCAAAAGTTCCAGATCACCTATTGCCAAAGTTGGTAGTGATGATGATGTTGGATTGAGAGCTAGAAATCTGTTATTAGAATTACGAAATGGGTCAACAACACCAACACCAAATGAAAATGGGCTAACAAAAGCCCAGTTACTAAGGCAACAGCAAAGACTTAAGAGAAAACAGTCATTACAGTCTGCATTAATCGAAGCCAGCAACGAGACTACTTTAGAAGAAGTAAAGGATAATATCGAAGAAGAAGCTACAGGTGTAGTATTAAATGGAAGTGTGACAGACAAATCGAAAGACTCCAAGACTCCACTAGAGACTACAGGAACTGGTGAACAATGATTTGAGAGTGTTTATAAATTATAATTTTATATGGTATAACGAACTACAACTATCAATGTAAACCAGCAGTTTGTAGTACATTTTGGTAGTTTGACTATTTAAAAACGCGAGATTGTCTAACAAAAGCATACATCAAACTGAGTGTATCTAGTTTATATAAAAGATTTCAGGATGAGCATCCTTCTGTTTGAGTTGCACTGATAGGCAATTGTTATCGCACATTTGCCGATTAACAACGTCATTGATCATTTTCAAGTTTTTCAAATTATGACCTCGAGCAATACCTACATAGCAGTGTTAGAGACCGAAGGGTTGTTAGATTATAACTGCGATAACTGTTTTCAGATCTCTTTCAACTTAGAGTTCCTAAAATAGGCTGCCTTGAGAGCAGGAATGGGCATGATTGAGTTGAATTGACGTCCAGCAGTGCATTCAATACCCAGGATAAAGATGCCAAGTTCTTATTTGAAAGTGAACAACTCAACTAAATCATTAATGGTTTTGAAAAGAAAAAGAAAAAAAAAAAAGAACACATAAGAATTGTATATATGGTAGATATCCATAAGCTCAACGTCAATTAACTCACTTTTTTTTTTTACAGCATCCGATTCACAAGATACGATTGCATTAGCTGTCCTTCTTGTAGGACTCTTGTTGTTTAGATATAATACAGAGCGTAACTAGATGACATGGTCGATTACTATTGTCAAAATGGTTATTGTAGAAAGTTGAGAACAAAATGCTAACCATTACAAAACTCAAAAAAAAAAACCCCGTCCTTATCCTTGAAAAGAATACTTAAAGAGACGTTTGAGAAATCTCTGCTGAAACCTGAATCATCCACAGAAATAGTTGTAAACTAATCAAGATGGGGGTTTTAGAATAGACGATCTATTAAATTTGAGACCATAAGATTAGATGCTATAAGAGAGACTTATGAAAATTAACAAATCGTAAAAGTTATATTATATATTTACCCCCAATAAAGAATCAGTAGTTCAGTAATCATTAATAAACCACGTCTAAATATTTCTATGCAACAGCAGCCCAAAATTTCTCCCATATATTCTTAGGCTCATCTTCTTCCCAAACAATTTCGTCAATCTCTCTTCTATCAGAATCAATATCAATATCTTCAAGTGACAAGAGCAACGGACCCTTGTAATATAACTGACAACCTATCCAGATAACAGCATTCAAAATCAATGAAATATACGAGACGAAAAAATCACTCACATTGAAATCAAGGAAAACTTCATACCCTTGAATGAAAATGATAACAAACACAAAGAATGCTGAATAGTAAGCACCCCATGGCATGAATTTAGCCTTGTATGGTAAATCATCACGAGAAATACCCCTGCTCTTCAAACATTGGATAAATCTGATATGACACAGAGAAATGAAAAACCAGGCTAGTAGACCAGCAACAGTGGAGATGTTCACCAACCAGTTAAAACCTTCGGAAGCAGAGTCAGTGGTAACCATGTAAGCTAAAGAACCAAATGCTGAGGTAGCTAAAACACCCCAATATGGAACACCATGTTTGGTAACTTTTTTAAAAACTTTTGGAGCATTACCAATGTTAGCTAATCCATACAAGACACGCGAGCCAACATAGACGTTGGAGTTAGCGGCAGAAATAACTGTGGTGACAATAACAGCATTGAAAATATGTGGTAAGACTGGGGTGTGTGCGTTTTGAATGGCAATTATGAATGGAGAAGAAGCAATATATGAAGTTTCAGAAGATAATCTTGGATCGTTGTATGGGACTAGCAAACCAACAAAGAACAAAGAGCCAATATAAAAGACTAAGATTCTGAAGAAAACTTTATTGATAGCTCTTGGAATGGTTTTTCTTGGATTTTTGGATTCCCCAGCAGAAACGGCACAAAGTTCACAACCTTGGTATGAGTATGAGGCATTGATTAAGGATGAAACCCAGCCTAAAAATCTTCCTTTTGAAGTACCTTCAAAGATGTGACCCGGACCCCAAGGACCTGGATTTCTCCAATATCTAAACCCAATTGGACCTTCAGGGCCACCACCGCAGACAATGATAAATGAATAAATAATGAATCCTACAATAGCGATAACTTTAATAGCAGCAATCCAAAACTCAATTTCACCGTAAACTTTAACAGGAAAAAAATTTGCGACAGTAACAATGACCCAAAAGATAGAAATCCAAGCAGCAAGAGGAACAGCATCTGTCCAATATTGAATAACTTGACCAATAACTGATAATTCAACAGCAAAAGTGACAGCCCAGTTATACCAATACATGATACCCTGTGTAACACCCAATGGCTTTGAAAGGAAACGTCCATTGAAAACAGAAAAAGATGACGTGACAGGAATGAAAGTTGCCATTTCACCCAAAGACTGAGTAACCAAATAAATTATACTACCCATAAATAAGTACGCAATAAGAGCATTGACAGGACCAGCATAACTTAATGGGGTTGAAATACCAATATATAGACCTGTACCAATTGTACCACCTAATGCAATCATAGAAACATGACGAGCTTTCAACTCTCTTTTGACTTCAGTTTCTCGAACATGACCTTTTTCAAATTCATCATCGTTGTATTCTGATTTTTTTGTTCCAGAATAATCGTCAGAATCTATAGGAATTGTTGAGTGTGAGTTTGTTTGTCTTAGGATTGTGACTTCTTTAGGATCCACGAGCCCTTTTTCAATGTCGTTCACCATCTTCTCTTTTTTTTATATTTAATAATGCGATGTCGTGTATGGCTAGTTATGCTAAAGAGTTGTGACACGACTAACTTGAAGAAGTATGAAATATGAAAGGAAGAGAGGAGCAGGGGAGCAGGGAAGGGGGAGGAGCAGTAAAGGCAAGAAGTTTAAGCAGGTGATTAGATTAAAGATAAATACTTATGATCCATTCTAAAAAGAAAAAAAGTGTGTCATCAGTAAACATAGAAAAACTTTTTTTTTTTTATTATAAAACTAGGTTGGGTTAGCTTGAGGTGTTTATGAGATTATTACTTGGCTATAAATGGAAATATTCGCGATAATTTCTTTTCTGTTTCTCGTTTCTTTTTTCGGAGGTTTCCCAATTAAGAAATTCAAAAAAGTGACACAAAAAAGTATTTTTCCAGCCCAGTTCAAAATGTGCTGATGAAGATATTCACACTTTCCCATCTATTCATCCATTCCTTGGTTATAACTAGTTATGAACCCAATAAGTGTGTGATCGAGAACTATGCAAAATTAATACACAACACACGGCAAAGAGTAGTACATTTTCTATTTCATGCATTTTTTTCTATTTTATAAGAGGCTCTATTCTCAGCTTTTCGCCCTTTATTTTGTGCCGTATGAAATAACGCTTTTTCTGTTTTTTTTCTGTTTTTTTTTTTTTTTTTTTTTTTTTTCACAACAGAACAAAAAAATAACTCATAAAAAAAAAAGCTTTAGATTGAAGAAAGAAAGAAAAAAAATAGGTCGTACCCGGATTCGAACCGGGGTTATCCGGATCAAAACCGAAGGTGATAACCACTACACTATACAACCAAATCTGTTTATGAGCTCCAGTTGTGTATTATAATTCCTGTAATGGTAATATATAAATTTTATCTAGATCAAATAGGATCAGATAAGTTTGTCGCACTCTTTATGAGTAGACACCTTATAAGTCTTGATTCTGATACTTAATTGTTTTGCTTCCGTTATATAACTATCAATGCACATCACCTCTACATGTATACTAGTACAATCGTCAGTTATTAGCCAAAGTTAAACATGGAAAATGAGATATTATACCTTTTTGTGTTTTTTTTTTCAAATTCAGTCACGTGCGATGGTTGGGGCCAGCTTTCCAATGTACTGTATTGTTGTTGTATTAGTTACTGAATATAAATTTCCATCCGTTCAATTGAATCCGGTTGTATAATTGTGTCTAATTCCAGCCTATCATTTATTATGAGTGAAGGTGTGTCTATTTGTTTCTACTTAGCACTTTCCACAGAGCTTTAACTCGTGGAAACTTCCTTAATGATCATTTTCTTTGTTAGAAAATTATAGTACAAAATATGAAACAAGGTTGGGTCTACTCTATTTTGACGATGAAACAAAGACGAAACAGCCATGACGAAATTCCAATAATAAGTTGGCTATATATTGGGTTGAAGGAAGCATAAAAGAATGATTTTTTTTTTGGCAACTCCTCCTTAGCCAAACTTAAGAGGTATGGTCATGAGTACAACGATCAATGTCGATATATCAACAACCGTCACTTCAATGGTTACTGCTAAACAAACTGCTATTGTTCAAGGGCTTTTGGATCTAGATATTGTACATGGATATGTGTCTGGTAGTGACTTTACATCCACGTTACCACAGGGTATAACCCTTGCAAATAAAGTAGGTATTTCGATTGATTCCACAACACCAAAAACATCAAAAACACCAACTGTTTCAACAACTGTCTTATCCTCGACTACTACAATAAAATCACCAACCTCTTCCTCTTCGTCTTCTTCATCTTCTTCATCTTCCTCGTCTGCTCCTTCTTCAAGCTCGTCGAATAAGATTGAAACTACTTCTTCTGAGTTTTTATCCACAAAAAGTAGTTCTAATATTGGATTAATTATTGGAATACCAGTTACGGTTATAGTTTCAGTTATATTAATCATAGGATTATATTGTTATTTAAACGCAAGAAAAAAGAAGAAAACTGCAGATTCTGAAAGAAAACTTGAGAGCTCTTACGATCAAAATTATAAGTACAAGATGAGCCCAATTAACGGTATTTTCTCTCCATATAATTTCAAAACCAACTACCAGATCAAACCACACACCGATACTCATAACAGTTATATCTCAAAGTCAAATTTCCATGGACCCACAACTGCCTCAAGCTATAACATAGTTTTGGATAATGAATCAGAGCTCAGTTTAAAGGTGCCTCCATCTGGTCCTGCTGATTCAAAATGGAATTTGAACACGCCATTGAGCAAGTGGTTCATGAAACGCTCTCTGATGTCACCAGGATCAAATAAAAGAAACTCAATTACTGTTCCGGTCTCACCAATGATAGCACTCAAAGAATTCAAATTAAGCAATAATAGATCACAAATTAACGAAAACTCTCCAATTCTTCCTAAATATCCTGAAATATCCTATCACCCTTCTCATTATAAATCGACTGATAGCCACTCTCTTGGGAGCTCTATTTCTGGGACTAATAGTAAAAATAATATTGTTTCAGAGCAAATAATCAGAGCAGATTCCACTCAGAACACCGTTCCTAAGCTGAAACCAGTATTGAACAAGAAAGTCAACATACAGAATAAGCCATTGCCTGAAAAGCCGGTCATTGGAAACTCGTCTTTAAAAGGTTTAGAACAAATAGTTCATGAGAAAACGACCTCTAAAACAGCCGAGGCTGATATCTTAAAATATGAGAACAATAATGTTCATAAGGTGAAGACAGCATATGAAAAAAACCTTGCTGACGAATTGACAATCGTCAAGGGCGAATATGTAAGGATTTTAGCAAAACATACCGATGGATGGTGTCTTGGGGAAAAAGTTGATGTCAATGGGGCACCAATACTTCAAAATAAAGACGATTGTTATATAAATGATGGACGAGGTGTGTTCCCTGAGATATGCCTTACAAACAGCTAGTTGTTCTAGCTGTTATAATACTTTGAGTCAACAACAACCTGTATTTTAATATAGAATAACGCAGATACTAGTCTAATGAATGCAATAAACAAAAAATAAAATAACGAAAATAAAAGAAAGCAAAGACAAAAAAAAAAACACTAAAAAACGGAACAACTAAACTTTTTTTTGTTTTTTGTAATTAGCACATAATTACTGGGTTTTCTCCTCTTCGGTTATATATTGTTGAGCAAAAGTTCTTCTACCTCTAGCGAACCAATAGACAACAGAATAACCAATGAAAGCAACCAAGACAACAGAAGCATAGTTCATGGTGTCAGGAGAAGCAGGCATTGTGAAAGGAAACGAAAAGAAAACAACAGCAAAAACGGTCCATGCTAAAGTTACAATATTAGCAAAAAGACCAACTGGGCCTAACCAAAACGGACCATGCTTAATGCTATTTCTTCCCTTGTATAATAGACAAGAAATTGGGATGGAATATGAAAACAACAAGAACGTAATACAACCAACAACCATTGCATTATAAGCAGTAGTAGATCCCATGTAGATACAACCAACAACAGCACACCAGAAACAAGACATCAAGTGAGCATTAATTGGTAAGTTTGTAGTTTTATTAACTTTTGACCAATAACGGGACCCCCAAATACCTTGATCCCTAGAGAAAGACCAACATAGACGTGCTTGCCACGTTTGAGAAGATATTGTACAACCGAATGAAGTTAAAACAATTAATGCTTCAAGAAATAGTGCGCCATGCTTGTTACCTAAAGCTTGGTAAAAAATATCCAAGATTGGTGCACCTGTAGTAGAAACTAAAATGCTATCTAGGTCTTTAATAGAAAAAAACATTGCAATTGAATAACAGAAAGAGGTACCAAACCCAATAGCGACAGTAGCCAAAATCGAAATTGGGATGTATCTTTCAGGTTGGTAGATTTCTTCAGCCATATGTGTTGCACAATCTAGACATGAGAAAGACCAAGCAGGATTAATCAACCCAACAATGAAGGCAAGTCCAGAAGATGACCAGCCAGTACCATTATTGAAGTCAACAAAAACAAACTTAGCATCTTGATAGTCACCTCTTGCACAGATTAAAACAGTCATAGTGATGACGACGAATGAAAATAATGAAGTGTATAAGGCAGCTGATGAAATGTAAGGCAATGGCTTATCCCAAATATTAAATATTGTTAGAAATAAATTCAAGACTTCGAAACATACAAAAGTTTCCCATGTCTTTGGCGCAGTATCTTGCCCTGAACTCAAAGAATACATTCCAACAATAGCAGAAGCAACAGCCAAAGTTGTAGAGGCAGAGGTGAAGATAGCACCAAACCAAGCCATTGAACCACACATATAGGCCCAGAAACGTCTATATTTAGCAGGAGCCAGTTGGAAGGTCCAGTAATATTGTCCACCAGAGTTCTCAGGGAAAGCAGAGATCAACTCACTTAGCGAGATCCCAACGCAGGTGGAAATACAAGCAACAATAATGATACCATAGACGATCAACATTGGACCACCTGAACTGATACCGGTGACCAGTGAGGCAGAAATACCAAACCACGAGTTTGTCAACCCAAAACCAACACCTAATAGCGACCAAATGTTGAAATTACGACGTAAGTCGTGAACATACCCGTCTTCCAGTTTGGAAGTGTCAGTGGAAGATCCTGTTTCCAAGTTGGCCTGACCAACATCCGTTTTCTCGCTGAGGGACATTCTTAGCAATTTACCCTAATACAGCTTTGTTCAAATAACAGAAAGTACTGAAAATTTTAGTGACTCTCGAGATCTGATCTAAGTTCTTTTAGCTGTAAAAATAAAGGAGCAAAATTTTTCTTTCACATGTGATTTTCCAATCGTTTTCTAGACGCAGTCACACTTTAGTAGTGCATCCAGAGTCTATAAAAGACACCATTCCATATTTCTGGGGTGATTTAGTGTTAATTCACAGTACTTCAAATGCCAAAAGGACCCTCCACAAGCTTTCATACTCAAAAATGTGTCAAATTTGGGGTTTTGGTCAATTTATGAACGATTATGCACTCGAAATTCCACCGGAATTTCAAATATGGTATGGAGCACATTTGTAAGGTGTTCGGGTGTTTATGTAATACGTATATAATGCTTGTTGTTTAGGGCTCATAACCTAAAGCTAAAACATTGTTCATCAGTTTTATATTTCCCTAGTAGAGTCTCAGAACCTTTCAACTCGTCTATCATATCACCCAATCTTCCTGTCTTAGTTCCAGTGGAGTATCTGCAATTTGGATATAGAGTGGTTTCTTTTGGCTTAGAACCTCAAAGTTAAAAAGAAACCAAAAAGTGTCACCTGTCACGCTTAGTGGTATCGTATAATGTTTATCAAATAACTACAACCTTTGCAATAATATAAAGATCCAAACATTTAATAATAATAATAATAATAATGAAATACTCCTCTCTATTTTAATGGTTCTAAACTAATAACATCCAATTCCTGAGTTTCAATTGCTTGATCTTTAGCAAAAAGATGTCTAGCTCTAACAAACCAATAGACAAGAGCATACAAGGTGAAAGCAACGAGAACAACTGAAGCGTAATTCATAGAATCAGCTTCAACTGGCATAACTGAAGGTAATGAGAAAAAGACTAACGCAAAAACAGTCCATGCTAAAGTAACAATATTAGCAAACATTCCGAAAGGACCTAACCAGAATGGACCATGTTTGATAGTGTTTCTTCCCTTGTATAAGAAACAAACAATTGGGATGGAATATGAAAGTAATAAGAATGTAATACAACCAGTAACCATGGCATTATAAGCAGTAGTAGATCCCATGTAGATACAACCAATAACAGCACACCAGAAAGAAGACATCAAATGAGCATTAACTGGTAATTTTGTACGTGGATTAATTTGTGACCAATAACGGGATCCCCAAATACCTTGATCTCTAGAGAATGACCAACTTAAACGTGCCTGCCATGTTTGTGATGAGATGTTACAACCAATGGCTGTCAAAATAACTAATGCTTCAAGAAATAGTGCACCATGCTTGTTTCCCACAGCTTGATAATAAATATCCAAGATTGGGACACCTGTTGTTGAAGATAGGATTTCATCCAGGTTTTTGATCGAAAAGAACATGGAGATTGAGTAGATAAATGAAGTACCAAATCCGATAGCGACGGTAGACATGATTGAAATTGGGATGTATCTTTCAGGTTGATGCATTTCTTCAGCCATATGTGTTGCACAATCTAGACATGAGAAAGACCAAGCAGGATTAATCAACCCAACAATGAAGGCAAGTCCAGAAGATGACCAACCAGTACCATTATTGAAGTCAACAAAAACAAACTTAGCATCTTGATAGTCACCTCTTGAACAGATTAAAACAGTCATAGTGATGACGACGAATGAAAATAATGAAGTGTATAAGGCAGCTGATGAAATCTTTGGTAAAGCTTTTTCCCAAATGTTGAAAAAAGTTATAAACAAATTAACCAATTCAAAAGTAACAAAAACTTCCCATGTCTCTGGAGCAGTAGTTTTTCCAGCACCCAAGTAATACATTCCAACAATACCACTAGCAAGTGAGATAGTAACAGAAGCAGAGGTGAAGATAGCCCCGAACCAAGCATATGATCCACACATGTAGGCCCAGAAACGTTTATATTTAGCAGGAGCCAGTTGGAAGGTCCAGTAATATTGTCCACCAGAGTTCTCAGGGAAAGCAGAGATCAACTCACTTAATGAAGCCCCAATACATGATGAAATACAAGCAACAATAATAATACCATAGACGATCAACATTGGACCACCTGAACTGATACCGGTGACCAGTGAGGCAGAAATACCAAACCACGAGTTTGTCAACCCAAAACCAACACCTAATAGCGACCAAATGTTGAAGTTACGACGTAAGTCTTGTTCTTCAAGACCTTCGTCTAAATTAATGGCCTTGATCGTGGTCTCCTCCAAGTCACCGTGAACTGGTGATCTCGATGCTGTAAGGGCGATTTCAATGGGCTGCTTTTTTTCTATACTGGAGTCAGACATTGTTTAGTTGTTTGATTGTTGTTGTCGGTGGTTGTTCAATCTGATCTGATCGGATCTAATTTATTTGATTATTTATTTGCTTGTTTGCTTTGCTTGGGAACGCGACTAATATATAGCTGAATTCGTTATCTCTCGATGCAGCCCAGGTTTAAATTCAACACAATTTAAAATGTTATTGAATATTGGTACAGCAGTCTTGGTTGAAAAGTTACCAAGAGTAAAGGACAATCACCAAACGGTCCTTTCTGTCCCTGTCAATCTTCAATCTTAATTCCATCGAGATTATGGCATTTTGGCTCGAGACGAGTAATCTTTGTGATAAGCACTGATAAAACGGATTGGGTAAAAATTTTCAAGCAGCAGCAGGAAAAGTGGTTTTTTTTTTTTTTTGTTGTTTTGATCTGCGAATGTCAAATTTGCTGAAAGAAAAGGTGGAAGGGGGAATTTGAAAGGGGGAAAGGGGTGTGGTGATGGTATATAAATGGTAGCTGTTAATTGGTGGTGGTGGTGGTGGTGGTAGTTACCATTAGCTCATCTCATCTCTTTTCTTCGCTTTTCTCTTTGGTGCTACTTCCCCCTTTCCTCCCTGCCCCCTCCTCTCCCCCTCTCTTATACCCACAATTAATACTCGTAGCTACAACTATACAACCCAGGGAGCATCATAATTCACTGAAATTGATATTGATATTGATTATTGATACTGATACTGATATTGATTCTGATACGCTGGGTCACGGTTAAAAGAGCTCAGATAAGGGGGCAGATATTAGGTAATACGTCAGCGTGTGACAGCACCTAATGCCCTGATCCCCCAATGCCCTAATGCCTCAAATTTCAATCTCTGTTTTCCTCTATACCACGGCCTACCGTTGGTTAGACTGATTGCCATGTGGCCAATGTGCCTCTATCACATTATACCTAACATACCATACCACACCATATAAAAAAATACGTACATAGCGAACAAAGAGACTACTGTGTACTGAGTGCGTCTCCTTTCTCCCGGGTAACTCCCGCTGACTCCAGCTGAATGAGGAAACGCCACTACTTTGTTCTATACCCATTATAACCTTTATTTCTATCTTAGGCTTTATTTTCAGTTTTCTAACTAATGACCTAAAATGCTCTAAAAAAAAAAAAAAAAATGGAGGATGAACAATTATGATCGTTTGGTTTATTTCCCAATGATCTATAACGCTTGACGAAACAACGACATCCATATTGCGAATCCTCTATCTCCGCCATTATCGTTGTATTTGATCCCACGCACAGGAGCAAAAGAGCTATTTAAGAAAGATTTCCCGGCCATTGGAGAATTAACGTTTCGATATTTTTTTTTAATTCCCTAGGAAACTTCAACATGACTAACACGATAAAAATATAGAAGTTGACTTATAATGATTAAAAAACCCACTCCATAGTATTCAAGACACATCTGGCAAAAATCTATGACCAAAGCTCTATCTGTAATTGGGTTATTACATGCCATACATAGCATTAAAATTCTAGCCTGAGTAGCTTCCCCATGCACAATCTAATTAAAGTATTGAGTCTAGTTGCGCTAAAAGGTCTGTCTCGGCTTCTTTTGATTGTAGTTTGTCTCTGGCTTTTATCTCCTCGTCTTTAATCTTATCCTCTCTTAACACTTTGAAACTCAGCGATGAGGTTACGTTAGGTTTAGTCGCACCTACATTGGTACTATTGATGATATCAGATACGTCCAAAAGATTCAACTTGTCAACTTTTGAGGCTGTTGATTTTGAGGATTGCTTTAGAACTTTCTTCTTGTTCTTCTTCACACTGAAGGACTTCTTCGGAGGCATCGCTTTGAAGAAACAGGACAAAAAAAAAAAAAAGAGTTCAATCCAGAGAGAGAGAGAGAGATCAATCAAATTAAATTTTTTTTATGTTAGAGAAGAAAAGAACTACTTAAATTATCCTTTTTAGGAAACTTTCCATTTTTGGAGCTAAAAATTTTTTTTTTCTTCATTTTTCTGCGATGAGCTTTTAATTTTAGCAGCATTTTAGATCAACCCTTAACAGAACAAAACAGACAATAATCATTACAATATGCCTTCTACCTACAACAAAGACAAGCCTTGGGATACTCCAGACATTGAGAAATGGAAAATTGACGAATTTAAACCGGAAGACAACGCTTCTGGGATGCCATTTGCTGAAGAATCAAGTTTTATGACGTTATTTCCAAAATACCGTGAAGTTTATCTGAAATCAATTTGGTCAGAGGTCACTAAAAGTTTAGAAAAACACTACATCGCTTGTACGTTGGATTTAGTTGAAGGTTCAATGACTGTCAAAACCACTAGAAAAACTTTTGATCCTGCTATTATCTTGAAAGCTAGGGATCTTATCAAATTGTTGGCAAGATCGGTGCCCTTGCCTCAAGCAGTCAAAATTTTACAAGACGATGTTGCGTGTGATGTTATTAAAATTGGAAACTTTGTCACAAATAAAGAAAGATTTGTCAAACGTAGACAAAGACTTGTTGGGCCAAATGGTAACACTTTAAAAGCTTTGGAATTGTTAACTAAATGTTATATATTAGTTCAAGGTAACACTGTGTCGGCTATGGGACCATGGAAAGGTTTGAAAGAAGTTAGAAGAGTTGTTGAAGATTGTATGAAGAACATTCATCCTATTTATCATATCAAAGAATTGATGATCAAAAGAGAATTACAGAAGAAACCAGAATTGGCTGAAGAAGACTGGAGTAGATTCTTGCCGCAATTCAAGAAGAGAAATGTCGCCCGTAAGAAACCTAAACAAAACAAAGAAAAGAAAGAAAAGAAAGCTTATACTCCATTCCCACCTGCACAATTACCTAGAAAGATTGATCTACAAATTGAAAGTGGTGAATATTTCCTATCCAAAAAAGAGAAGCACGTGAAACAAATACAAGAAAAGAAGGAAAAACAAGCTGAACAACAAGAAGTTAGAGATCAAGAGAGAGCTAAGGATTATATTGCACCAGAAGAAGAGAAATACGAAAACCCTCTACTAAAAGAAAAAGAGAAAAAAAGTAAGAAAAGATCCAGAGATGAAGATGGTGAAAAGAAGAAGAAGAAGAAGAAGAAGTCGCATGAATCTGATGACGAATAAACTAAGATAGAGTAACTAATTAGAACCACGATTCAGTATAAAACTAAAAAAACTAAAAAAAAAAAAAAAAACAATTACCGCATTTGTATGTTCTTCGCCACTTTTTCGCCATTTTTCGCCATTTTTCCTATTCTTTTTTGAAAATTTCCAAAACGAAAAATCGGCGCAAAAATCTCTTGATGGACAAAAAAAAATCAAAACAAAAATAAAGAACAGCCAAAATTTACACGAATCAACAACTTTCAAATCGACAAGAACAACATCAATTGGAAACAGCAAATATCGCCGTACACTACTGCTGACTGGATGTACTGAAAAAGGTTTCTAAATTACCTGAAAAGACAACACTCAAACCTCCCCAGCAAAAATTAATCTCTTCTCACTTAACGATGGATCAAGGCGGGAATGCGTTGCTGTTGAGATTCATTGAATCTGAACAATTCAGTTTATTCATGTGTGTTGCCTACCTAACACGGTACTCCAATAATATTGGGATCCACCATTACCTTTGCCAGAAGCTCCGGACCTATAAAATTGAGGATCTATCGTTCTTTATTCCTCAACTGTGTCAAATCCTTGTCACGGTAGAAACTGAATCTATGGCTTTGGAGGATTTGCTATTGGAACAATCAACCTTGCACCCTCATTTCACACTTTTAACCTTCTGGTATCTGCAGGCCCATTTAACTGATTTGTCTTACGATCCAAATAGCCATTCGTTCCAAAGTGCCAGACGCGTTTTGAACAACTTACAGTACATCCTGTTCAACATTGGATCACCACCTTCCAAAAAATTCAGAGAAAACATCGCCCCTTCTGTAGTTTTGGGCTCTGCTATTGCTGGTGCTATTGGGCTTCCTCAATTTGGCCAGTTCATTGGTCCGATAACAAAGAGTCAAGGAAAAAAGCAAAAAAGTTTTGTTTTTGAATTGGTTAAAAACTTCAAGAGTAAACTTACTGATAACATAACATTAAGAAATACAAAATCAAATGCTAGATTGAGCTCTGGTACTAGTATATCTTATGAAACTGTTAGAAAGTCTTCACTGGATGAAAGTTATAAAAAAGCTATCCCATCTGAAGATCGGAAAAATATGGATTTTGATTTAATTGATACAATTGCTGATGATCTGATCAAAAGGGAGAAAAGACATAAAATAACAAAGGAAATTTTAAGATCTCATTCCTTTTATGAACAAGGTTCAGATCTATCAACTGCATCGTCTCCAATTCTTGGTCATAACTTTGAAAATGAGGCAAATTCGATGTCAATGCCGGACTTACAACGTGCTAATTCAACAGGTCCTTCATCACCAACAACATCACTAAACTCATCTCCGGGTGGATTCAGATCATCCAGGGGAAGAGCACTCAGTAGGTCATCTCAGCATGGTGCTAATGTTAGAAATATCTCCCCTTCACTAATGACCACTCCTGCTAAAATCAAACTATTAAAATCGAATTATTTCAGATGCGAAACACAATTTGCCATAGCATTACAATCTATTAGTATAAGACTGAGTCAGGTTCCTCAAGAAGCACGCTTGTCATCTCTTCGTGCCGAATTATCCCTGTTAAATAGAGACTTACCTGCAGAGGTTGATATCCCAACATTACTACCTACAAATAGAAGAGGTAAGCTTCACAAAATTGTCCATATCACAGCCAACGAAGCTGCCGTTTTGAATTCTGCTGAAAGAGTTCCGTTCTTACTTTTGATTGAATACTTAAGTGATGATTTAGATTTTGATCCAACAACAAGCATAAACGATAGACTATTACACGAAAAACCAAACAACTCCTATATTTTTGATCTTGGTATCCAAACGAATTCAACTCAAGCTTCCCCACCTCCAACTACCTATTATGATGAGAAACCTTCTGAAACAGATTTAGGTGATTTATCAGTTATAAAATTGAGTAACAGAAAAGAAAATGAAATTTTCACAAAAGAAGTTTTGGTTGCCTCTTCGACAAATGTCCCAATCATTGATAATGAAGAAAAGCGCGACGATGAACTGGCTTTCAGTGCAAATTATAATTTCAGTGAAACAGAAGGAGATGCTGAAAGCTCATCGGATTTAGCAATCCAGATGAGAATTGCCGCAGTTATGTTATCACAACTGGACAGCAGTGCTAATTCATTACCTGTAGAACAGTCAACTGCCATCAAATCAAGAATTATTGCCTCAATGCAATCATTACAGGATCATTTTGGTTATAAAGATTTAGAAGCTATCCATGGCGCTGCTGGTGAACGTAAATTGGAGAATGATTTGAAATTGGGTGGTGTTGCTGGTAAAAATTCGACTGCTTATCTTGGTGAGGATTGGCAAACAAAAAAGGAAAGAATTCGTAAATCAAGTGCATTTGGACATTTAGATAATTGGGATTTATGTTCAGTCATTGCCAAAACTGGTGATGATTTGAGACAAGAGGCATTTGCATCCCAGGTCATTCAAGCCGTTGCCACCATCTGGAAAAATGATGACATCCCAGTTTGGGTCAAACGTATGAGAATTTTGATCACTAGTGCTAACACTGGTCTAGTTGAAACCATCACAAATGCATTATCTATCCATTCAATCAAAAAAGCATTAACCAAAATATCCATTGAAAGTGGTAATAATCCAAAAGGTACAATTAGTACTCTATCTGAACATTTTGAAATTGCATTTGGTGATCCAAACTCCAGTAGATATAAAAGGGCACAAGATAACTTTGCACAATCACTAGCTTCTTATTCAGTTATTTGTTACTTGCTTCAAATCAAAGATCGTCATAACGGTAACATCATGCTGGATAACGAAGGTCACATTATTCATATCGATTTTGGATTCCTGTTATCTAATTCTCCAGGCTCTGTTGGGTTTGAAGCTGCCCCTTTCAAATTGACTTTAGAGTACGTTGAATTATTGGGAGGTGTTGACGGTGCTCCGTTTAAAAAATTCAAAGAGTTGACCAAAGAAGCGTTCAAATCATTGAGAAAAAATGCAGATCATCTAATAACAATGGTCGAATTGATGCAAAAAGATAGTAACCTACCATGTTTCAAAGCTGGTGCACAGACAAGTGTTCAATTTAAACAAAGATTTCAATTTCATTTGAGTGAAGCTGAATGTGATGCTTTTGTTGAAAACGTTTTGATTGGTAAGAGTATTGGAAGTATTTATACCAGACTTTATGATCAATTCCAGCTGTTAACTCAAGGTATTTACAGTTAACCTAGAGTTGGCAACATACTTATTTTCGAAACTGATTGTTATATATCACAATTGCTTCTTTGCAATTAATACGTTTTATTAATACAATAAATGTTCATTAAATACTTTCATGACTTAAAACTTGAATTTTAGCTTTAACTTCGGTTTTGGTGGTTCATCTGGTAGATCTGTAGGTGTGGTTGATGAGTCTGGTCGTAATAGATTTTTCAAAATGATTTTTGGTGGACCTGTTGGTTTAGTTAACTTCTTTGAAAGCCTTAATGGATCTGAAGAAACAACAATAACTTTTTTAGATTTGGAAATTTTAACGTATCTTAATGGACCATTCTTAGAGCGTCTGATTTCAGCCTTATATGCTTTACTTTGAACAGAGGGTTTTGAAGCTGGAATTTTAAGGATTGGTTTGATAACCTTGCTTGTGGCGGCTGGTTTTGAAGCACTCGGAACGACCTTTGGAATGCTGATCTTGAAAACACCTTCTCTTTTAAACACAACCTTACCATTCCCAAGATTTGTGGCAGCTAATTTCTTTGGTCTTGGAATTTCAAACCTAACAGTTAATGAATCATAAGCAGGTATCAAAACCGAGACAACATCATAAATGTCTCTTTTTTCAACGATGCCTAATAGTGGTTGTCTGATAGCAGCCCATAATTCTCTCTGTAGTGGTTTGTATTCACTGTAATCTCTCTTGAGTAGCTCAATGGCACCCTTTAAAGAAGCTCTTGAGGCCGCCTCTCTTCTTGATTCAAAATCGCCTTTCGATCCATCTTCGATGACAACAAATCCTGTTCCCTCATTCTTGTCTGCAGCGTCTGGATTAATCTTGAGCTCTTTGGTTAGTTCATCTTCATCTAGCTCAATGGAAGTTCCATCAATAACGGCATGACCAAAGCTTCGAACGAAAGCAGATATCAATTCATGTTTGAAATAAAGTGATTTCTCAAAAGATAATGACAAGAAGAAATACTTCAAAATAGAATCATTTTTCAAAGCACCCATGAAAAACAAAGCTTCAAACGCAGCAACTCTAGTATCATATACGTAATTGTCTTTTGTGTGTAAAAGTAAACTCTCAGGATCAAAAGTGTACAATCCCCTTCTCGCTAGTCTTAATTTTTCTTTCAAGGCAACAGCACTGACTCCACCAGCTCCAGATGTAACCCATTCATCCATCTTTTGATGCCTTGAGATCTCAGCAATAGCATCCTCAAGAAAAGCTCTCGCCTTATCATTCAATTGGTCTGGCTTCTCGATCAAGGGATTAGAAGATAATGCACTAACCAAACAACGTATCAAATGACTAATATAGTAGGTGTCAGCGTATGGGTTATTTAAGTTTTGATTGAACTTTAATATGTTGAGCAAAAATTTCTTAACTTCTATAGGGCAATCATTATTCTTATCCTTCACGGTTGACAGTGCAAGTGGGATTGCCTTCTGGATGAAATAACTTGAAAAGTCTGAAAAGTCGTTTGCCATAGGATATGTGGAATTGGGAAAACAATATAGGCTCTTAAAAGCTGCTAAAAGATGTTTGAAACCAATCCAGTTAACCTGTTCCTTAGCAAATTTTGCCATGTTATAAGCAGCTTCAACCCTGATACCATAATAGTAACGTGAATCCATTAAAGTTCTTAACAAAATAGTTGAATATAAAGCAGATGGATTTGAAGAGCCAAAGTAATTGATAGAGTCAATCTGAGCCTCGACATCACGATCCTGCTGTAACTGAGAAGCATACATATAATCTGGTTGATTGATATAAATTTTGCAAATCCATTCAAAATCAGCATCCACTCTAATCCACTCAAACGCTTCATTCTGCATTCTTTCCTCCTCCTCTTTCGACCATTCAGTTAATTCCCACTCTTCGATTTCTTTTTCTGTTTGAAAAATATCACCCAAGCAATGTAGCAAGATGTTGTCATCTTCTTCGGCTGCTTCTCTTGCCTCTTTTTCAGATTTTATTTGTTTTTGGCTTCTTTTCAACCTCTTATATTTGGTGTTATATTGAATGTCAAGTTTTGTAAACCCTTCTTTTAAATCCACAATATGCTCATATGGTGTACCATCAGCTTCATGGATACGAATGGTCATTGGCCCTGTAAATAAAGTTTGTGTATGAGAGGTTCCATCTTCGCTGCTTAGTTCCCGTCTAGCATCACTAATTAACGTTTCAGGAGATGGCTGATTTCCTTGCTCTGCCTCCTTTTGCTGAACTTGCCTTATACCCATCTCAATAAGCATCCTTTTTTTATTAAAACGTTGTGTAACTCTGAAGATTGGAACCCCAGATCCATAAACCCATTGTCTAAAAAATGGGTCTAATCTGTTGTGATTAACTTTCTCACTAACATGTTGAAAGTGATGCGTGCTCAAACATCCATTAGGTAGATCACCAGACATTGCTTGCAAAAAAATTTTCGGAATAACTCTAGAAAGACCAAAAGACTTATCGGTTTTTGTCATTCTTCTATCCAAAATGAACAATACAATAGGAGACTTCAGTTCTAGAAACTTCAGGTCATGAACTGAGATAGGATATTTAAAAAATGGTTCAGCCAATGGTCTCTTTCCAACATCCTCTTCGCAGATCAAATCGGCTTGCTTTTTTATTCTATATTTATATTCATTCAAACCCATCAACTTCTTTATGAACTGTAACGCCATGAAATGGGCTATTCCAATTGTAACCCAAAAATCATTGTATGTCCTTGGTGTTACATTTATATTTGACCATTGTTCAGATAGAGCAACTGATAAAGTATATGTTGAAGTGTAAATTGGTTCAATTTCGTTCGATGAGTATAAAAGCTTCTTACTAGCAACAGTAATTCCAGCAAAGCCACTATAGTTAGTATCAATATCTGAAACAAACACAAGTGCATTACTGGTAAATGGGAAAGAACCAAACTCTCTTGAGTAAAAATCTATTGCCTTATAAAGAAAAACGGTAGTATTGAGAGCATCTTTCTCTAGGGAAGGCAAAAAGTAGATGAATGATGGAATAGCAGTTGTGTCTTTCTCCTCTACTCCTTCTGATTCTTCCTCTTCTTTCAGGTTTAATAGTGGAGTCTGTTTAAAAGGACCAGCAGCCCAGCCAATATGATGAGCGGATGTAGGATTGAAAACCGAATATGATACCAGCTTTTTAGCTAGATCGATTGGGTGTGCACTCTCCTTTTGATTGCTTGAGTCACCGCCAATTACAACAATCTCACGACTATCATCCCCTTCCTCTTCTTCCTCTTCTTCCTCTGCTGCTTCTGTATGTTTGCTTGACAAGAAGTCAGACCCTATTATTTTGGAGACCCCAATGTGACCGACAGTTTGCGGTACACTAATTTCCACCTCCCAGGTTGATTTCTCCCATAAACTATCCACACATGGAACCCACGATGACGTGCTAATGCCGTACGTTGAGTTTGTTGTATATGCATGCCATTCAGATTTATTTATAGCTGAATTTTTGCCTCCAACAAAATGAACACCATTTTTGGGATTTTTCAAATGATATTCAATCTTCACAGTAACAGGTGTATATACCATGTCTGTAGCGGCAGAAGCTTTATGACTTCCTGGTGAATCTCTCATGATGGGAGTGAATGTATTGATTGAGGAGGGGTCGTGTAATGATAGCTTCAATTTGTCCGGCATTATTATAGTCAATTCATCTGTATTCTCGCCACCGTTCATCTTTCTGAAACGATTTTTGTATAAATGGTGCTGATGTATATCATTATATAATGGTTCTTGGGCATTTTTGTGTGTGAACTCCAGATACTCGTCTTTGAAAGGATCCAAATGCAGGAAATTGGCTCTTCTCTGATTAACTAGCACATTCGTAATTTCCATTTCTCGGCTATCCAGTTTGATGTATTTAAGGATAGGATCGGTTGGAATCACAACTATTTCAGTACTCCCTTTGATGACGTTGTTTTCAAAATCCACATCTATTGAGACTTTCTGATGTGCCACTTTGTAATTCCGCAACGGGTTCGAAACAAAGCCTTTCTTCCCCATTCCAAACGCACTGGGCGTGGTTACTGATGCCCCAGCACTCGGGTAATCAAAATGAGGCATGATCTATCCCAGATGAGAGAGCTTCTCGTTGTTTTCTTCGCTTTTCTGCTTTTTGTTTTATGTTGATTTTCCAATTTCGCATTTTTTCTGGCGCTAATTTCGCTTATGCAATGATTATGTCATATGCTTATGTCATACAGAAATCGCGCTTTTTTTCATCATACAAATATTTGAGACGCGTCTAAATTGTTTTCTTTTGTCACTACAACAAGCTGGAAGTGCTAGAATTACTGCTGGAAGTGTGTGATAGGTTAACCACAATGGAGCTGCTAGACGATATTGACGTTGGTCCCGTGAAGGCCAGAACATTTAGAAAAGAGATCAATATAACAGTTGCTGAGGATGAGAATTTGCAGGATGCACAAGACATAACCCAAGATTCTGAACCTCCGTTTCCCGTACTTCAAGCTTTGGATATTAAGAAAAGCTCCTTGCTGAACATATCGCTTAATACTACCGGGTCTATTGGTAAAGATGTAACCCCAAATGAAACAACTCACCCTCTTCCTCCACCATCCATCAATGGGTTATTTGGCTCTTCTCTCTCCATACTTGAAAAAGTGAAAAGGAGATTGAATGGTGAATCAATACCTGAAGAATCTGATAATCTTAAAAGTGTTGGCACTAATGGTGATAGAAATTTAACAACCTCTGAGGCCCTGCAACCTGAGCTGCAATCTCAAACTGAAACTGAGACCCAAGTTGTTGATCAGGAAACTCAAATAGTTGAACAAGACACACAAGTTGTTGAGAAAGATACACAAGTTACTAAACCGGATTGTGGAAATTTGGAAAATCCATCTGGTAATGGAAGCTTGTCACAAATTGTTGAACAAGCTTCTATCGAACGGCTATCTACCAAAACACTTGATATTGGGAATGATATTGTTGTTGAAACGAAAACTTTGCCGATCGAACAAGATTACGACGATTATGAAGACGATGAAAGAATAGTTAAAACTACACAAAAGGTCAGAATACTTCCAGATGAAGATGAAGAAGCTGATGTTGAAATGAAGGTCTCCGAAGACTCATTGCTCAAACCTAAACAAAACCTATTTCTTACTGACTCTGAAGACGACCGCGATGAAGAACAATCCCAAACTAATCAAGATACATATGTGGCTGTATCACAAAAAGAAGAACGAGCTAGAAAAATTGAAGAATTGGCTGCTAAAAAGAGAACTGAAAGATTGTTGAAAGAACAGCAAAAGAGAGATAAGGATAACAAGGAACTGGACGGGAATAATAAGAAAGGTCAAACTGAGAAAGAGCAGGCATATCATTCAGCTGATGAAGACTCAGGTGATGAAAACAACTTAACCTTTAATCTTCCTGCCCATACTGTTAAGACTTTCAAGAAGGAGTCACTATTTGCTGCTTTTGGTGTAGCTGCTGATGGTAAATTTGATGAAAATGACATGTTAATATCTGAAACCAATGAAGACACCCCAAATACATCACCTCAAAAAGAGGACGAGCAAAAGAAACTAGTCAACTTATCGGATCCTGAGAATGAAGATAACTTTAATGCTCAAAATATGCTCAAAGAAACTGGTAAATATAAGTTCACGCTCTCACCGCCACCTGCATTCGGCTTGTCACTAAAAGATCCAAAGGATAAACCACATGTCATTGAACTAGATGATGATAGTGACTCTGATATTGAGATTGAGTATTCAAAGTCTGCAATGTTGGACATCAAAACAATGTTAAGTAAGAAGAAGACTCAAAAGAAGTCAATCCCAAAAGCTAATAACCCAGCATTCATGTCAAAAAAGCAATTGTTTCAAGAATTGAAAAAAGCAACCAAACTCCAATTGAAACAGGAGCAGAAATTGAACCCTGAAATTCCAAGAGCAAAGGAACTGTTACAACAAGAAAGTTTGAATGTTGAAGATCTTTTACAAAAACACATTGAGCATAATAATCGTATCAGAGAAAAAGAAGAAGAGATGGAAAGATGGAGAAAAGAAACTGCAGAAGAAATGGATTATGAGGATGAAGGTGATGATGAAGACGAGAATGAATATAGTGAAATTCCAGAAAGTGATTTTGGAGAAGAGGAAGATGAATCAGCCGATGATGAAGGTGAAAATAGCGAAATCAAATCCAAAAAATCAAGAAGGAAGATGGTCATTAATGATGATGATGATGATGAAAACGAAGAGGATGAAGGCAAAGGGGAAAAGGTGCTGCATTCTATATTATCAAAAGAAACTGATTCTCACATAAGTCTTGGTGTCTATGGTGGTAATCTGAGCCAGAGCTTTGACAATACTCAAAACATCAAAGATATGTTCGGTGTTTCAATGACTCAATTATATGAAAATGGCAGTCAGGCCAACGGATTAAAACAGAGTTCCTCAAATGATATTTTTAACGAACTAAGGAAAGCCAATGCTAAAGTCATCAGCGAGGATTCTTTTCAATCTGTTAGTAAATCCACGGACAAATTTGATAACAGTTCGTTCCAATCTTCTCAAGTCAACCAAGTGATAGGTATTGATGTTCAGGAAACTCAAATTGATGATACTGAGGTGCCATCATTATCACTCTCCGAGAAAACCCAAGCTGATTCAGCTGAAATGGAACTAACAGCAATCGATGACGATGATGAAACACAGCAAGATTTCACCGCGACTAAAAGATTAACTAAAAGAAGAGTTGAGGATACTGAATCTTCAGATGATGATGATGATAATGATAACGATGAAGAAGAAGATACTGAAGAACAAAAACTGCAAAGACTGAAAGAAATTGAATTGATGAAACAAAAACGTCGTGAACTTGCGAAAGAACAAAATCGTAAGAGAAAAGAAATGAAAGCTAAAGGTTTAGATAAAATCTTGGAGGCAGAAGCTGAAGAATCTGAAGATGAGTGGCATGGAATTGGTGGTGTTGAAGGGGAAGGTTCAGATGTGGAAAACTCAGAAGATGAGAAAATGCTTGATGATTTTTCCAAAATCAAATCAAATAGAGCTGAATTACAAAAACGTCTTTTGGACGAGAATACGGCTTCTGATAAGAAAATGCTTGATAGGCTTGTGACTGATCTTGCCAATGGTAGACTAGGTAGACGTGGTCAAGCAGATGGTGATTTGGATTTTTCGGATGGCGAGGATGAAGTCATGAGAAGTTATCGTATTTATAACCAAATGAAGTTGAAACAACAAGTGGAACAAGATGAGGCTTTGAGACAACTAGCTAAAGATCAGAGGTCAAAGGCATTTTTCCAATCGATCACTGAGAATTCATTAGATTCAAGAAATGACATATTTAATGGTAGAGAATCTGACGACTCTGATGATGATAGTGATAAAAATAATGATCCTTTTAATGATGCACCAACCAAGAATGAGTTCAAAGATCCAAGTGCCATAACTAAGAAGAAAAAAATCACAGAAAGATTTGTTCAAAAGACGTTGTCATTTATAACAGATGAAATACTTGAGCCTAATCTCAAAAAGAGGAGATTTAGTGATGTTGCCGATGATGATTTTAATGATGATTTATCAACTTTAAAACAAAATTCTATCATTCATATCCCAGATAAGACACCACAAAAACGTAAAACCATAGATTTAGAGGACGAAGATGATGCGAACGAGACCTCGCCATCAAATTACTTCAAAAGACCGTCTTTGATCTCAAGATCATTTCAAAAATCAGATCGTGATTTTTTCAATAATAATAACGAAGTGACTATTTCCACGTCTTATAAAACTGTTTCAAGTTCCAGAGCCTCAATCATGTCATTCGGTAAAAAGTCTGTTGATGATAACAAAACTAAGAGCTCTAAGATCGCTCAAATACAACAGAGTCATAGAGTATTGAAAGCTAGGAAAGTCTCTAAGTCAGTCCAAAATATTAATAGGTTGAAGAGTTTTGATAAATTTGATGATTTTGAATAGTTTCTGTCTTTTTAGCTTTCTACGTTGGTTACTCTAAAATACAAATGTACATTAATTATTTCTAGCAATATTGTCTTGTGGTTCCAATGTTAATCAAATCATAAAATCATTATTAAGTGCATCTCTCAACGCAGCATGGCTAACTCTCGAGCTTAGAACTAGTCCTTGGGCCAGTGAGGAAGATTCTCCATGCTGAACGTGTTTTGAACCATTAGGTCCTATAGTTAGCGTTGAGAAACTTCCCTTGACTCTTTCATGCTGGTGAGTTATTGGACGCCTTATTTCTTCTCGGGCTATGGGTATTGGTTTGATTGGTTTCCCAATTTCTGATGTCACAACACTCTGGGAAGGTAGGAGAGTCTGTGGGCGGAAACTGCTCAAGAATGTGTTCCATTGAGTTTGTAGTGTAGCATTAGTTGATTTTTGTGAGTATGAATTATAGTCAGGCGTCTTTGTAGTCTCTTCAATGGAAGGCAAGCTCGATCCTGTAAGTGATGGTGACTGTGTTGTTGTGGCTTGTGTTGCAGATGACTTCTTGAAAAACGATTGAAACGAGGACATAACTGATGATTTTTCAGTGTTTGGTGGTACGCGTTGATTCACAAGATGTGATAAAGCCTTTCTTGAATCAGCAGAAGTGATTGAAGACAAATTAACGGATGAGGTCGTAACGGTGGACTCTTTGACATTATATCTGTCGGGCTTATTGAACCTTTTCATCCAGTCCAACGTTTGCTCTTTATTATCTCTTATGGGGCGAAGAGGGACTCTTGATTTCATGGTGGAAAAGATACTGTCACAGGAGTTTGATCTATTCAGTTTATGCTCAAATGTTGGACACATTTCTTCAATGTCTTCTTCTATTACATCATTCTTGTCTCCTTCTATTATATCATCCTCATCTCCATTTTTGTTTTCCTCTTCGTTTTGTTCCTCATAAATGTTAATAGTTTTTTCTTTCTTTATTGTTGGGGTGGAACTAATCAAGAAACTTTGATTCAATGAAACAGGAGAATTAACGAATTGAGAATCCTTAACGCCTTCCTCAAACTCCCTTCTTTCCTCCTGTTTGATCTTGATCTTTAAACCAGTTTCATGGGACAAGAAGTGTCTCAAATTGAATTTATTATCTTTAGCAAGTGATCCCTCTGTGGTGTTTTCAAAAGTATTTAAATATTCTGGATCGAGCGAAATATCAACAGATTGTGGGAGAGATGAGGATCTGATATGCTTCTTGATCCTAAACGATAATGGTGAGTTGTCGTCATCAATAACGCTGCTTTTCCCCTGATTTTCCTGTTTAGGCGAAGGATGCGAAAGCAAAGTTGTATTGAAGGATGAATCAGGAGTTGGTAAGAAACCATGAGTTTTTCTACTTGTCAGCAGATTGAAAGGCTTTGATGATCTTGGGCTTGAATACGCATCATCAGTTCTGGACAAACATCTTATTGGTTTTAACTCTATGTGTGAATTTCTTGGTTTTGGGGCTTTTGTAGGTTCAAAAAACACTTCTTTATCATCTGTATGTCTAAATTGATGAGTATCTTGTAAATGTGATATTTTTGTATTAGATTCAATCTTTCGTGTGATATAGCGAAACTCCAGGTACAAGTTTTCCAAAGTAGCTTCAGTAGTTCTGATATTCAAATCGTCATCTTTCCAATCATTCAGCTGTGGTAATCCTTTAGAAGGTCTTTTCAAATTCAAACCCTGATGGTCCTCAAGGATATTCAATTGGGCTTCCAGGTATTCACTTCTTATCAACAAGGTGTTCAGCTCAGATAAATAAGCCTGGTATTTCTGCAGATGGTTACTCAGATAGCTGGCCTGAAGATCCATTTGAGAGATGAGTGATTTGGACAGTCTTAACGAATGTGTAAGTCTGATAATCTCCTCGATCTTTTTGACCGTAGAGCCTGACTTCTTTAGGATCTCGTCAGTAAGTGTGTCCAGCTGCAAACGATATTGTGAGATGTTTGCCATGGTTGTTTGGAAGGATCAAAGATGAATAAATAAAGGGATGAAGCTGAATAAAACAAAAGGACGGAAAGGCAATAAAGGTGAAAACGGGTAGCAAAAAGAAAAAAAATAAACGAGTGTGGGTTGGTAATGGCTAGCTTGAAACGAGTGGATAGTACAGCTGGAGCAGCCTTTTGCAAGAGTACAGGCAGCACACAGCAGCTAAGAGGAATAGATCAGTGACAAAGAAAAGAACAAAGACTTTAAATGACTGCTTTGCTTAGTTTTTTTTTTTTCTAGCATCTTTTTTCTGCGAAAAGTAAACAAAAACAAAGAAAAGGATCGGTAAGAGCAACACGATCAGTTATGTCTCAAGCAAAATAGAATGGATTTATTTCAAGTATTTGTGAAGAAATCTTATGGAAGATGTTTGCAGATCTATTAAGAGCCTACTTTTTTGTTGGTACTACTGTTTTTTTATGGAATTTCTCGCGTAAAACTTAGTGGTTTGGATGATTTTTTTTGTTATGGTGTCAAACGTCAAATCTTAATTGGGAAAGGCTTCAGTCTACTTTAGGCAAAATGTTACGTTTAGAGATTAAATAAAGTGGATTGGTTTACATCTGTGGCCATGATACTACCACAGGATATCTTAATAACTATTATGTCTCTATCTCCATCTCCATCTCCATCTTCATCTCCATCTCCATCTTCATCTTCATCTCCATCTTCATCTCCATCTCCATCCTCTCCAGCCTTTTTTATGAGTCGATGATAGCTCCGTATCTGAAGCTTCGTAAATCTTTCTGATTGCATGTATTTCTTTCCTAAACCAAAAGCTTTCAACAATGGATATCCTATAAAATACCTGGCGTGATCTAATATCAATATTTCCACATAATTGACTTCCTACATCATTATCTGTGCGCGTGTGTTCTGTTCCCTCGATTACTTCCACATTCAATTCAATGACGGTATCAACGAAAGAAAACTCTGATGCAGAATCATCCTCTCGTAGAGCACTGCTATCAGAATCGGCTCCAATCACAAAAAGATATAGCTCCTGCAATTCTTCAGTTAATACTGTGAAGCATATTGCAACTTTAAAAACCACTGTATCTCTTTTATTTTTCACGTCAACCAGTCTTATTATCCTCTCTTTCTCATCATTAATTTCAACCGCATCAATAATTCTATCATTTGAGTCTAAGTCGACAAAAGCACTCAGTGGTGTATCAGATTTTTGAGTAAATCTCAATCAGGTTTGCGAATGGTTTGTTCTCCTCGAGATATCCTTTGCAATTGGACTGTGAATTGCTGAGTTTCTGAAATACAAAGCTATACCTCGGGTCATAACCATTGATAAATATCTGGGCAATCAACCATTCAAGAGATGGTCTCTTTGGATTCAGCTGCTAAATCTGAAATAGCACAAACAAGAAATCACTTTCTGGTGATTTTTCTCTTGCTTTCACTTCGGCTAAATAAAAGAATCTTTTCCGGTTATTTGAAGATATTACTCAATTTTCAAAATCATTCAAAAAGCCATCAAGTGATAACGAAGTAAAGCAAAGAAATCCCTCCAACAACAAACTTCCTTCGGTGCACCACCAGTCCTCAGACCATCAAAAGAGAAGAACAGAACAAAGCAGAACAGAACAAAGCAGAACAGAACAAAGCAGAACAGAACAGGACAGAGTATAACGGAACAGAACAGAGAAGTATAACTCAACTCATCATGGTAGCCCACACACTGATTCTCCTTCGACATGGACAATCCGAATTTAACGACCAAAATCTTTTTGCTGGTTGGCTGGACGTTCACTTGACGTCTACAGGCTTTCAACAAGCACGCAATGCATCCCATCTTTTGCAACAAAGCTCAATACATCCAGACATAATCTATACTTCCAAACTCACAAGAACATGCCAAACTGGTCGTGTGATTCTTGAAGAAATGCAAAGGGAGTGGTGCGAAGTTAAAAGAGACTGGAGATTGAATGAGAGACATTATGGTGCTTTACAAGGACGTAAGAAAAATGAGGTTCTGAAAGAGGTCGGGGTCGAAAAATATATGTATTGGAGAAGAGATTATGAAGGAATTCCGCCATTATTGAGTGTTGAAGAGTCTTTAAAATTGATTGATGAGAGGTACAAATGGGACTTTGACAATGTCGAAGATGTTCCAAGAGGTGAAAGTTTGAAGATGGTTGTTGAAAGACTAAGAAATTTGATTTTTGATGAAATTAAACAGGAATTGATTGGAAAAGGTAAAACTGTTTTGATTGTTGGACATGGTTCTACAGTTCGTGCTATTTTGAAATTAATCAAAGGAATAAGTGATGAAAACATCAAGAATCTTAATATCCCAAATAGTATACCGTTGGTACTAAAAGTGGACGATAATTTCAGATTAGTTGAGAACGAAGTATATCTCGATCCCAAAGAAGCTGAATTAAGAAGTGAGTTAGTCAAGAGAGAGGGTTTTGGGGTCCATCACGAAGATAATAAACTATAAAACTTATCTCCCCTTTTCCTTCCCTCTCCCTTTCTTATTTCCTACATTCTCTTACAGTTTTAAATAAATGAAATCATATATATATAAGTGGGTATGTATGTATTATATAATGTGTGAAAAGGGTCATTAAGAGTATAATCTAGTTTTTTAATAGTTTTCCAGAATTGTAAAAGTCACACCAAAGAGAAATAAATTAAAAAAAGCCAGCCAACCCCGATAGTTAATTAATTAATTAAAAAAAAAAAAAGCCATCCAAGATGTTGAATAAAAATTCATTGTGTGTAAGATACCCACTCATTGATATTCAACATGATCCTTAGCATATTGAATAGCATTAGTAGCATCATCTCCAGATAAACCATGTTTGACTCTAACATGTCTTGATAAGGCATCCCCTCTAGAAAAAGTCTTTTTTGATAATCCGCCTTCCAATTTATTACAAACCACACATCTGAAAATCTTTTTTCTTTCAGCATGGATTGTTTCTTGGTGTCGTATCAAATCATACGGCCTTGAAAATTGTTTCATGCATTGTTTTCCCGATCCAGTTAATAAATGACATTGATGTTGATTATCTTTGGAGATAGTCCCACTTGAGATGGAAGCTTGACGTGGCTTTTTTGATTTCGTGTAGTTTGTTATTTGATTGTTTGGTTGTAATGGGGATCTGTGACGTGCAACGTTCATGAAACTTGGAACTGTTTCTTCATCTTCATCTTCATCAATTATGGAAGAATCTGATGAGTACTCTTGTGACGATGCCAAACTCATTCTATCCACATCTGATTCAATATCTATTGTTGTGTCATTATTCAAGTCTTGGAGTTGGTCAACTTGTTCGATATTCTCCTGTTCTTGTTGTTGTTGGTTGCGATGTTGCTGTAATTGATACAACTGCAAATGATGTGGCTGAATTTGTTGCGGATTTTGTTGGTTGATTGAATTCGAATCATCCAAATAACTGAAGTTCATCATATCTTCATCATCATCATCATCCTCACTTAATTCTTCGTCTTCAATTTCTTCGGGTATGAGATTTGGAGATAGCACGCCTGGAAATATAACAAATTTCGATGAATCCTCTTCATTAGTGAAATAATCCAGAGTTAAATCGTCATTAAATTTCAGCAGTTTTCCAGGGTTAGAAGTGTTGTTGTTTGATTGGTCAGGATGAATGTTTGAATGGTATTGAGTTGATTGTAAATGATCAAACCCGTGACCATTAGTTGTGGTTAAAGAAGGATCAGCATATTCGTTGAAGACATTAGGTAGGTGTGATTCGATTGTATTGAAGTCTTCCGGAAGGTTTTCCGGAACATCATAGTACATATCATGACTTGGGATTTTTGATAAAATGATTTCACTATCAGGTATTGTCAGTAGCTCTTCAGAATTTAGAGCACTATTGTTCTTAAATAAAATTTTCGAATGGGATAAGACTGGAGAATGGGTATTTCTGGCGTTCCAAGAATAATTGTTTAACGACAACGAACCAACGGCGGATGTATTGTTATTTGTAGTACCGTTGGAATTTGTAGGTGGGACATGGTACAGTTCATCTTCCATGACATCAGTAATAGTACGACGTAGTTTTGGGAAAACGGCCAAAGAAGTCATGTCGAAATCAGTAGGAGTTGCAAGTTTGTTGGTTGGGTTTGGGAATTTCAGCGTTGTTATTAGAAAAAAAACTTGTTGGGAATGTGTTTAAAGATTGCTAATGTCTTTGAAAGTTTTAAGATAACCCTTAAAATCAAAAAAAAAAAAAAAATATAGCTAGAAAAACGAGAAGTGCTTGAGGGATAAACGCGTGGTTTTGAGAGGTTGTTTGGTAGTAGTAGTAGTACTTGCTTTTTGCTTAATGAGGCTGCAAGTCGTTGGTGTACTTTCTTTTCTCCTGTGATTGGAAAGTCTTAGAGTGTGTGTTATCTGAAAGGTGTTGGGAAAGAAAAGATGAAACTGAAAAGAAATCACTTTAGTTGGAATTTCCTTATTTTGATTATTAATTTAGTGCGTATTTTCGTATGTTATTTTAAAGGCGGGTAATCCCTAAAAGTATGAGTCATTATCGCATTCGGAAACGAAAGTAAAAATGTTCTGGAAGGATTCGTTGCTAGTTGGGCTATACTTGGGCTATACTTGGTTGGGTTTAGTACGATATTACAGTGCTCAAGATAATAATACTACAATGCTTAAGATCTTACGATACTACGATACTACGATATTACACAGAGTGTAGAGCAGAGAGAGGCTATGCATGTGGTATCTACAGTGTACCCTCCTATTCATCTCCACTGAACCAGAACAAGGAATGGAGGAGATAAGGGAAGATTGTTTTTGTTCTTGCTCATGTTTTTCTTACTACAGCCCTTCTTCTACTTAGTGGATATGGCTCGATCCAACAGTTTACCATAACCCACTGATCAGTGGGTTATGGTAAACTGATGATAATTGCTGTGGTCTGTTATTAGCCCATCACTACCTTCACCCTCACTCTCGCAGTAACAACAACACAACCTTCTATCCACTTTGAAACACCCACTTATTGTCCCATCTTTCCTGCCAGTTATCGTAAAAAAAAACAAAATGCAAAGGAAAAAAAAAAAAAGAAACAAAACTTGTCAAATTCATTTCGGATATAAGAAAGCTTTGGCGGCTATAACAGCCCCATACTTTCGGAGATAGTGGGACATTCGTATTCGGAAATCAAATCTCATTCAATAGACTCATATCTCTCTGACTCTACCCCTCGTAAATCTCTCACAAACCTCTTTAAATAATCACATTATAATAATCCAATATCTTGAATCTAGCACAGTCTGTTTGTATATACATATATACCTCATTTCAAAAAAGAAAAAAAAAAAATTTAATTCTCAGAATTTGTGTAAAAATTAATGTATATTTTATTTTATTAATGCTTCAAAATTAAAACTCTCAACTTTTGAAAATAGTGAAATTTATTTCCGTTGATAGCGGATACTTTAAGCAAAAAAATCCATATCTACCGGCACTTTTCTTAATGAGAGTGCATTAAATTTGAGTGGAAAAACTCTAGTTTATTATAGAAATTAGTGCATATCCTGTATATTTCTCTTTTCGCGGTAGTTACGGCGTTGATATTATCACCGAAGATGCTCGAAGTTAATTACATAATAGAGGAATAAGACATTATCACTAAAAGGATAACCATATAATTGCAAGTCAGAGCCAGTATGATAGGAGTAAAAGATGGCTCTTCGAGCTATTCCAATTGTGTGTGATTTTTGCATTGTTGGAACACTCAGTTTATCACGGTGCAACAAAGAGAGGTTTTAAACGCACAAAAAAAAAAAAGAACTACAGAAAGCTGATATTAACAATGATGAAGTCCATTGATCTAATATACAAATTAATGAATAAACCTTAAACTTAGCAATTCCCCAAATAAATTCATCAAGAACTAAAATAACCCTTTAAAAACACACACTAAAACATAATAATTAAAACCATCATAAATATTGAAGTTCATAAAACTTAGTTACCAAAACCATACAAAGTACGACCTTGTCTTTTCAAAGCGTAAACAACATCTAATGAAGTAACAGTTTTACGTTTAGCGTGTTCAGTATAAGTGACAGCATCTCTGATGACATTTTCTAAGAATGATTTCAAGACACCTCTAACTTCTTCGTAAATTAAAGCTGAGATACGTTTGACACCACCTCTTCTAGCAAGACGACGAATAGCTGGTTTTGTGATACCTTGGATGTTATCTCTCAAGATTTTTCTGTGACGCTTAGCACCACCTTTACCTAAACCTTTTCCTCCTTTACCTCTACCGGACATTTTGTATTGTTAATTAATTTGTTATTAATTCGATAATGAATTTAAGCAATAAAAAAGGGGTGAATTGAAAACAGCGAAGAGCCCCTTTTAAATAGTTTGCCACTTGAATTTGATTTTTTTTGGCTGTGTAGAAATTCGGGCCGTATTAATTTCGATTTTTTGGGCATCTGAGAAAAACGTAATTTTTACGCTTAGCAATTGCGCTTTTTACTAGCGCCAGGTTGTGCTGTGTTTTTGTTTTTCTTCGTGTGTTTTGTTTATTCTGATATTTACACTGAGATGGTCCTTTATTTGTGTAAAAGTGAGACCGCGAAGATAAGAGATTTTGTCAACAGTACTGAAATTTACACTGAAACCTTGCAGCAGAAGTGTAAATATCAGTCCTTGATAATAATATTTGTTAGGCCCTGGTTTTACACTGTTATGAGTGTAAAAATCAGCACTAAAAAAGAGAGGATGAGAATTACAACATGCCCCATACAAAACAGCACAAAAAACAAGTGACAAAAACAAGGCGCGAAAAAAGAAACAGTAGTTTTTGCGCAAAAATCACCCGCTCTTTGCGCTGTTGTCGCCACTTTCAACCTTTCTCAATTTTTACGTATTTAAACATCTCCTTTCCCACTTTTTCTGACTCCTGAATTTTTCTTTACTGTTTTAGAATTATCATCAACCAACAATGGCTAGAACTAAACAAACAGCAAGAAAATCCACTGGTGGTAAAGCTCCAAGAAAACAACTAGCTTCTAAAGCTGCTAGAAAATCTGCTCCATCAACCGGTGGTGTTAAAAAACCACACAGATATAAACCAGGTACCGTTGCTTTAAGAGAAATTAGAAGATTCCAAAAATCTACTGAATTGTTAATCAGAAAATTACCTTTCCAAAGATTAGTCCGTGAAATTGCTCAAGATTTCAAAACTGATTTAAGATTCCAATCTTCTGCTATCGGTGCTTTACAAGAATCTGTTGAAGCTTACTTAGTCTCCTTATTTGAAGACACTAACTTGGCTGCTATCCACGCCAAACGTGTCACCATCCAAAAGAAAGATATTCAATTAGCTAGAAGATTAAGAGGTGAAAGATCATAAACGGGTCATATTACAATTTAATGATGCTTTTTATTGTTGAATATTTCTTGATGAAGGTTTCCGGTTTGTGTTTTAATTTATTTTAGTTTAATGGTTTTATTAATAGGTTATATTTTTGGGTTTACTATTGAAATGTACATTATTGTTACGAATGCTGCTTGTAGCTTTTTTTATTTTATTTATTTATTTCTCATCCCTTATCCCTCATGTTTATATTTATGTTTTATCACTTGCTTTTATATTTTTTTCTCTTAAAATCTCTTAGTAAAGCAGTACTAAACACGTGAAATAAATCATCCGCCAAAAACACACATTTAACAGACCGACGGTTCTTCAACTTCCCAAAATAAGCCAAAACAAGTGTCGTCTCACATCACCAAACAAGTCGCTCAAATATGACCTGATTTCAATAGGAGGAGGGGGGAGGGGGATATATACTACTGAAATAGAGTGCTACAACTTCCTCCAAAAGTGCAAGTTTCGCGGTGCTTTTAAGCCCAAAGCATACTTTAACTCAAAAGAGAAAAGAAGTCCCAGCTAATCACCAACCATACCATTTCGATATATAAGCAAAGAAACCTCGATCAAAGCGATGCTGAAAGAACAATAAAAGTGTATAGCTGGTATACCCACATACATTTACACATAAAATGGGTCTGATCACTACTCTTGCGTCCAACGTCCTGGACGGAGACATAAAATCAGTTATATTAGCGCTTTTTATCATCTCAGCACTATCATCATTGATTTATTATTTATTCATCACCAACTCCAATAACAAAAATAAACCTCTTCCTGCCAAACTTGCAAACAACAAAGAACGTAAATATGGTACCTGGACCCCAGAAGATTTCAAATTCCCTATTCCTAAACCATATGAAAACTGGGACTTACAAGAAACCAAACCTATCCCATATAGAGCTTTCAAGCATAAATATAACGTTACTATGGGTATTAGAAACATGCCATACGAAGATTGGATCCAGTTAGATAACGAATGGTTGTACTACCATCAATTGAAACAGAAAAGAATCGAAGAAAAAGGTACTGAAGTTTATGGAACTTTGCCAGAGGCTTATAATGCAGCATTGGAGTTATTAGAAGAACTAAGAAGATATTTACCAGCAAGATATCCAACGTTATTTCAAAGAACTTCTGATGGGATTAAGATCATTCCAACAAATGAAGAATACAACACAGTTAAGCCAACAGTCGACCCAATGTTGATTGTTGCATTATTAACCCAAGATGATATTGCAATAATGATTGAAAGTGATGATGGAACTTACATTTTGAAAGCTGGTTGTATCATGCTTGCAGGCTTTTGGAGATTTAAGGATAAGGTTAACACTTCTCTTTCCACGATTCACACTTCCGGAGACGTTCCAAAATACAACACTCATTTGAAAAAAGGTATGGAAAAGTTCTTTCTTAGATTGACACCAGAAGCACCTGTTGTTAGAAACAACTACTTTATCCAAACTGATTCCAACTTGGATTGGTCGAGTTCTATTGGGGATGAAAACAACCCAAACGTCGGTTGGTATACTGCACCTCCTGCAACTGATATCAATCAAATTTGGTATAGATCAGAAAGACAATCTTTGCGAAGATTGCCTTTGTCTGGTGGGGTTGTGTTCACTATCAGAACATATTTCTTGCCAATGACTGAAATGTGTAAAGAACCATTTGTTCCTTTAAGATTGTTGAACGGGATTGAAAGCTGGAGTGAAGATGTCCAAGAATATCGTGGATATAGTAAATTTGTTGATGTTACACTTCCATATTTGAGAAAGAGAGTTGAAGAGCAAGCTAAAGAAGGATATGTTAAAGATGTGGAGGTTGATAAGTATCCATTCTGAGCTGAGGCCATAGTTATTTATATAGTCGTTACATGATTCCTTTTATTGAGATAATTTTGTAATTTCTTCTTTACAAAGTTTGTTGTGGAGAGCTCATATATTGTTTTTCCAGACTATACTTTCTCCTTGATATTTTCTTTTCTTGATTCTAACACCTCTTTCACCTAGCTATACCTAGCAGATTCGTAATTGATGCACAGAACATGCAACCATCCTGATACAGAGACACTCTTTAATAGCCAAAAAAAAAAAAAAAAAAAAAGACATTGTATTGTTAACTATAGAAAAAGATGGCAATATTTCTGACAGAATTGAGTTATGTGCTGATTTCAAATGAGCACTGCGCAGGGAATTCAGCTGTAGGAATGGAATAGAAGGTCCCCTAGACTTATATCGGTATGTCTGAATATGTTTATTTTTTTTTTTTTAAAAAAAAAAAGGATAACATGAATCAAAACATTTTTTTTCAGCGGATCCAAAGTATTATGCTGGTGGTAAAAATGTGGCAAACAAGTACGGTTGAACTAAATTCCAGGAAACTAGCCAATATATCCAGTACTGTCCCTGGCTATTTAATAAAAGACTAGATAAATACCAATATTGTAAAGGAATAAACGTTGATATTCTCAAAACTATCTGGACATGGATGAAGAAGGTGACCATGACTAAGAATAGGAAATTCATAATACTCAGGCTCTTCAAGTCATCAGAAGAGTTGATGAAGTGCAGACTTGAGTTGAACAGCAAAAGCAACTCAGGCAGTGCAAATAAGAAGTTTGGTATGTTACTGACAGTCCAGTATTTCAAAAAACCAACGTTCCAATAAGTTGACTGAGCAAATGAATAGATTGATGGGATGGTATTGGCACACCAAGGCCTTGGTCCTGATATCTCATCATACTCAATACAAAACTCCCAGTAAGGCAGAGTATGAAGTAATACAACACTTAATCCTAAGATCCCCCCGCTAATGAAAGCCTTTATTCTTTTAGAGTTAGTCAAATCATAGATATATAAAGATCCCAAAATGATAGAGTTTGATCTTGTAAAGAAAGCCAATGAGAAGAAAATGGATGACAGAATATAGGTAATCCATGAATCTGATAGTTTGAGGTATATTCCAACAAATACTAATAATGTATTTAGATTCTCAGAATATAGACCACTCCCATAAATCCCAATACTTGAAAATAAGAACAGTACCGAAGTTTTTAACGATATCCCACTTTTTTTTCCAAAAATTTTATCAGTTATAGAATGTAATAGGTATGCAGAGATCAATTGTGACAAGTTAGTCACTATTATTCCGCAAATCAGAGAGCTAAGTCTCAGTTGAATTCCAGATAGCATCTCAACTTTTAGAACACTCTGGTGAGTTAACCTTATGAATCTCCACCAAAAGGGACTAAAGACCCATTCATGCTCGAAATCAACACCATTTTGAACTAATTTGGCAAAATAAACAGCATCCCAGTGTATCAGCTTGTTCAACTGTGTATCCAGAAACGGATGAGATGAAATTATTGACTGTTTTATAGGTGACAAATCAAAGGTCGATGGGGAAAGATAAAGTACGAGTAAATGGTACGATTTCAGCAGGATAAAAGCAGACAGGATTATTAATTTTGAGCGCAACTCCATGTTTTCCACTTGCCAATCACCCACAAACAAGGGGGAAAAAAAAAAACGCTAGTTAATCCAAAGACAGAAGTTATGGGCTGAATGTTTTGATTATTTATGAGCTCATTCATTACCTTTCAATAATAAATATCGCGAAAATTACTTTATGGGGATATCTAATTAATAAATTCATTAAAGAGGCAATGAGAAAAAACAATCAAATTTTCTTTAAAGATTGAATCAGACATATACAAAAAAGGGGTAAACTCCATACTGAATAATTGATAATACCTTCATATTCATAGAGATACGTATTTTAGGACCTGAATCCATATCTAATATAAACCATTCCCAACTTGCTTTGGTTTTTCCCGTCAAACCCATATTCCTTCTCATAATCTTGATTAAACAAAAAAAAAAACCTAATAAAATTGCCTCATGCCATCACTATATCTTGAGGCTGTGAAGAGAGACAGTAAGCAAGGTTTTTCAGTATTATTCATTTGGCTTTTAGTACTAACAATCCTTTTCATCTAGGCTGGTGTTATGGTTACTCTTGTTCAGGATCGTGGAGCTGGGCCCGTTGGATTTTATTCGTTTTGTTCCTACTAGGGTTGATCCTTGTTATTGTTAGTGCCCTAAAAATCAACAAAAGGAGAAGCCAAGAAGGTCGTAGCCCAATAAGAGGTACTGCTTGGATAACGCCTCCATCATATTACCAATCCCAACATCAACAACAAAATCCTCCTTTTGTTCCGCAATATACCGAAACCGCTAATGATAATGATATGGGTTATTATGATGCCCAAGGAACTTTTCATACCAATCCAAAAGCTAGAGAAGCACACCACCTAAGTAATCTGGTCCCTGACCAAACTGGGACTACAAATACTGGCGGAGAAAGTAGCCATCAATTTCAACCACCTGCTGGACCACCACCCGTTGCTACTGCAAATCATACTGGGTATGATGAGAACCACGATTTTGAAAGAGATTTTGCTAGATACTATGGAACCCAAAATGCTGGAACGAATTCTGAAACTACCAATCGTGTTCCAAATACTGACGATGCACCACCTTATCAGAGGCCTGATAATCCACCACCAGCTGCCCACATTAAAAGCTGATTACTTGAGATGAACTACTGGATAATATTTTTGCGAGTGTACGAATTTTTGTATATGTATATATACATATGTATATATATATATATATATGTATGATTTAATGGTAATATTAAAGTTATGTAAAGTAAGAAGCTTCACTGATCAATGGTGACACCGACACAGAACACTGACTGACATATAACGAATCGCGGTGCAAAAGACATAACTTCGGTATAAAGTTTTGTCGCATTTCGATGCGAAGTTCCGTCCTAAGCACGTGACAATTATCAGCCGGATTTCCCAATACAAAACAAGTTGCGCGCCATTCCAAAAGCGGAAGAAATGCGCGGGAATTCACTTCAAAATTTGTTCATATAATAGGCATCTCGTTTACTTTGTTAAAAAGAATTATAAAAGGATTTATGATTCTTTCCAAAACTCGAATTCTCAGTAGATATTCAATTAAATTATCACTTATTCGCTTTAAATCAACAATGGTCACTCCCGTCTTTAAAAACCCTGATTTAATCAGAAATGGTGCCTTCATCAATGGTAAATGGATAACTGAAGCTCCTTCAACATTTAAAGTCACTGATCCTGCCACTGAAGAAACAATAGCCGAATTACCAGAACAAGACGTTTCGGTTGTTGATGATGCCATCGATGCTGCGTATGAAGCTTTTCAAACTTATAAGAAAACTACTCCTAGACAAAGAAGTGGTTGGTTGAGAAACTTATTCAACTTGCTTGCTGAAAATGCTGAAGATTTAGGTAAGATAATTTCATGGGAGAATGGTAAAGCTTTACCAGAGGCTATTGGTGAAGTCAAATATGGGGCTTCTTATTTTGAATGGTATGCTGAAGAGGCACCAAGAATTTATGGTCATACTATTCAACCAAGTAACCCAACTAATCGTGTCTACACTTTGAAGCAACCTGTTGGTGTTGTTGCCATCATCACTCCATGGAATTTCCCAAATGCAATGATCACTAGAAAAGCTGCAGCTGCTTTGGCAGCTGGTTGTACAGTTGTCATCAAACCAGATGCCCAAACCCCATTAAGTGCATTAGCATTGGCTTACTTAGCTGAGAAAGCTGGGTTCCCAAAAGGTACCATTAATGTTATTTTATCACAAAACAAAACTCCAGAATTCGGTTTGAAGTTGTGTCAATCCTCCAAAGTTAAAAAACTTACATTTACTGGTTCAACCAATGTTGGTAAAATCTTAATGCAGCAAAGTTCTTCAACGTTGAAGAAATTATCGTTTGAATTAGGTGGTAATGCTCCAATATTGATTTTCAAGGATGCGAACATTGATTTAGCAGTTGAACAATCAATTGCTTCGAAATTTAGAGGATTAGGCCAAACGTGTGTTTGTGCTAATAGAATTTACGTTCAACGTGAAGTCATTGATGAATTCTCTGCTAAATTTGCTGCCAAAGTTGAACAGTTCGTTTTGGGTCCAGGGTTAGATTCAAAATCAACACACGGTTGTTTGATCAACGAGAGAGCCATTCAGAAGGTTGAAGACCATGCTAACGATGCTATTGCAAAAGGCGCCAAAGTCTTGGTTAAAGGTGGTCGTCGTCCAGATTTGGGTGCAAACTTTTATGCTCCAACCGTCTTGACCAACGTCTCACCAGATGCTAAAGTCAATAAAGAAGAGACTTTTGGACCATTAGGAGCTTTGATTCCATTTGATACTGCAAAAGAAGCTGTTGACCTAGCCAATAATGTCGACGTTGGTTTGGCTGCATATATTTTCTCCGAAAATGTCAAAACAGTATACCAAGTGAGTGAGGCTTTAGAAACTGGTATGGTTAGTGTTAACACCGGTATATTCACAGATGCAAGTTTACCATTCGGTGGTGTTAAAGAATCCGGGTTTGGAAGAGAAGGTAGTTTGTATGGTATTGACGATTATGTTGTTATCAAGGCTGTCAACATTGGAGGTGTTGAAAGTTTATGAGCTTGTATAATAGAATAACTCCAGTATATATTGATGACTTTATCCATTTGTCTTGTAGATTATTTCCAATACTTCTTTTTTGCCCTAATTCGCAATTTAAGAAATTTCCGATAATGAAAAATTACGTTTAAAAATGCTATGCGTAACCAAAACAACAAGCAAAATTTTTTCTTTTTGATTGATGGATTTTTATAAGCAGTTCCCAACTTCCAAGCTCAATTTTGACGAAGCTTACGAAGATCTTCTGTCATCGTTGTCCAATAATGAGATTACAACGCTCCAGCTGTTAACAACGTCGCCTTTTGAGCTGTCTCAGTTATACAGAGTAGATCAGGCACAATTATCATCATTCATCTCAATTCTAAAAGCAGAGCAATCGCAAAAAATCCCGACTACTCCAGTTAACAAACAGCAGTGCTTCACCACTGGTGATGAAAACATCGATGAAATACTAGGTGGTGGTATTAGGACAGGCGAGATCACTGAGATTTTTGGTGAATCTTCCACCGGGAAATCGCAATTCATTATGCAGTTGTCTTCTAGTGTTCAAATCCCAGTTGAGTCAAACGGATTAGATGCCCAGTGTGTGTTGATATCAACTGAAGGGATGATTGAAACCAAGAGGCTGTCAGAGATGAACAGGGATGGGTTGGACAATGTGTTTGTTATAAATTGTAACGATTTAGAGACCCAAGAACATATCATAAACGTTCAACTACCGACTTTGTTAAAACGGAACTCAAGGATCAAACTGGTTATTATAGACTCAATATCCCATCATATACGGGTCGAACTAGGCTCAAAATTTGACGATCTAAAGAACTATTTAAACGATTTTGGATCAAGATTATCACAGCTATCCTTGGAATTTAACGTGGCTATAGTTCTAACCAATCAGATTAGTGATAGGCCAATGAAGGAAATTTTGAACTCGGATTTCAAGAAAATCAACTATGACTATCAGATAGGTTGGTTGAATGGATGGGACGAAGAGAGCATTCGAGATAGACAAGAAAATGTGATAGAGGGTAGAAACAGAGGAATCGCTACATTGGGATTAGACTGGGAAAAGTTCATTAACGTGAAGATATTATTGCTGAAAAAATACAGATATAACGAACAGTTTCATAGATTAGAAGAATTGAAGAGAACAATCAAAGAGAGTGGTAATGACTTCGATCAAGAATTGGCCAATGAAAAATTCTGGGAGATGAAAAGATGGTTCAAACTTATTTATTCTCCAAGATCTGGGGAAGGTGAGATTGAATTCAAGATTAAGAAAAATGGTGTTTCAACAGAATTGAATTGATGTCTAAAAAATATTAATTTGGTAAAAGAAAATGGGAGTAAAGGTACACCTTAGTTGCCTATTTCCAATTCGACTTTTCCAATACGATTAGTGAATGTTTGATCCTCTTCATCCTCTTCAAAAACATCTTCATAGCGATTGAAATTCTCATCGGAGTTATAGGTTAGATCGTATTCCTCATTATCCAAGTCGTTGTCAATTGTTAGTCTTCTCTGATTTGGATTTGCTTGGACGGGGTATAGTTTTGGAGATTGTAATCTAAATCCATTCAGATATAAGAAAGCAACTCTCTTCTTCTTCTTGTTGAACACAAACCATTTGAATTGCCATAATGATCTTGCAGATTGTTCATCATCTTCTAAAGGTTCATCGATTGATAATTCATAGAAGGCGGAATGATTTAGTTCGATCTGTTGATCAATTATATCCCAAATGAATTGGAAATTTGATTTTCCTAATGAGATTAAAGTATTTTCAAATTTGGATTTCAAAAAATGCTGGGAAATTTTAACGAAATTTGAAGGTTGTAATGAAGAAAAATCGTTATCTGGATAAGAAGAGTTCAAAATCCCAATCAGATAGGCAAAAGTTCTTCTACTTGTTGATTGTTCTAATGGGCCAAATGGAGTTTCGTGAACTGTTTCGAAAGAAGTTGATAAGGATGACTCATTTATAAGAGGAGGGTTATAAGGATGGGAATCCGAATTTGTGCTGAACCTTCTTTTTGTTTCCAAAAACTCGTTGTTTATCAGTTCATTGTGTTCGTCGATATGGTGGTTATGGAGATTATTTGTTGACTCAATCAAGGCATCAAATTGTTTATCAATCGTTTTATAAAGCTTTCTGTCCGCGCCGACTGGTTTTGTCGTAAAAAGGTCACATCCACCGGTTATGTGGACATCCAAAGTATCAAAAGTTAAGAACTGGTTTATCAGTTCTATATCGGATTCGTCTAGGAACTAAAGGATTGGATTGTTAGTGAAAGTCACCAAAAACAAAAAAAAAAAAAAAAAAACAAAAAAAGTGATGAGAACGCTAAACATACTTTCATTGTTGGTTGGAGGAGGGACTTAGTGAACAAGTGAATTATATTCTTTTTCCCACCGCCTATGAGACTGTCAAAAAACGCGTGAAGGAATAGAGATTGGACATGTTTTTTCGTTGTATTTGCTTTTGCTGATATTTCCACGTTGATAAAAAAATGATCTTCCTGCGGATTGGTCAGAGATTATGTAAAGGTATTATATCACGTGATAAACAGGGTAACTATATTACATAATACATTACATAATAATATATTATGTAAGCGTACATTACATCAGAATTTCATCATGACGTCAAACCCTACTTTTTTTTTAATGCTTTTTCAGTGCTTTTTTAGCGTTGAAGGAAAGTGGGAGCAGTTTGATTTTTTTTTTTTTTTTTTTTTTTTTTTAAACTAGGATTTGCCTTGTAAATTATGCGCCCACATGGTTTAGAGATACACCATTTTTCCAATTCAATTTGTTGGAGATGCTTATAACAAGCACATAATTTCAATTGACCATTAAGCAAAGTGTGACAAAAAAAAAAGAAGCCTTTTTTTCTTTATCTCTTTCTGATATTAGACAAAAAAATAAAAAAAAAAAAAAAAAAAAAAAGAGCCAGCATTAAAAAATTACTTCGCGAATTTCATCTGCCAAAAATTTCTTTTGCCCTGGAAACCACTGGCAAGTAAAAGTGTAAACAAAGCGAGATGCCTATAAATTTAAACAGCAATCCTCATTTTCTGATCTTGTTCAAGTTGCGCTTAGATATACAACTTTAATAGACAATTCAAACGATGCCGGACGCTTCTGCTACAAGTTCATCGACTTCCGCTTTCGTCAGCGCTCTTATTCTATATGGTATCGTTGGATCAGTCCTCTTTATCGCCTTTGCTATCATAAGACCAAAACAGCCTCAGGTTTACCAACCAAAATCTAGGGATCTACCGGTGTTGAACAAGAATGAGCAACCGCCAGAAGTTTCAAGTGGTCTTTCTGCGTGGATCACAGACCTGTGGACCAAGCCTCAATCTTTCTTCCTACAATACATTGGCTTGGATGGTTATCTCTACACTAGATATTTGGGTATCTTTGCAGGTGTTTCATTCATTGGAGCAGTGATACTGCTACCAATCTTACTACCTGTCAACGCTACTAATGGTGGGAACATGAAAGGTTTCGAGCTACTAAGTTTTGCTAACGTCACAAATAACAAGAGATACTATGCCCATGTCTTTTTATCTTGGGCCTTTTTTGGCATGGTTATTTGGGTGATTTACAAAGAATTAGTTTTCTACACCTCCTTGAGACATGCTGTTCAAACTACTCCATTGTTTGATGGGATTTTATCATCCAGAACCTTATTATTGACTGATATTCCTGAAAGTTTATTATCAGAATCAGAATTGAGAAAGATCTTCCCTGTTTTATCAAGAACATGGTATGCCAGAGATAATACAGAGCTAGGAAAATTAGTTGAGGAACGTGACAAATTATCTGCAAAATACGAAGGCGCTTTAAATAAAGTTGTTAAGAAATCAACCAAGTACCACAAGAAATTAGTTAAGAAATCATTATCAATCCCTTTAACTCCAGAAGGTTTAATTGAAAAACAACCTACTCACAGATTAGGTAAAATTCCATTAATTGGTAAAAAAGTTGAAACAATTGACTATTCATTGGAAAAGTTGCCTGAATTGAACAAGAAAATTACTGCACTACAGTCTGAACCAGAAACTCAAAAACAAGTTGGTTCAGTCTTTATTGAATTCCCAAATCAATTAGAAGCTCAACGTGCTTATCAATCAGTTCCATTCCATGGTGTTTTCAAAGGGGATAGAGTTATTGGCGTTGCTCCAGATGATGTTATTTGGTCCAATTTATCTTTAACAAGATCCAAAAGAATGACTAAGAAAATCCTTGCTAATACCTTTTTAACTTTGTTGATTATTTTCTGGGCTATTCCTGTTGCTGTTGTTGGTTGTATTTCAAATATTACCTTCTTAACTTCAAAAATCCATTTCTTAAGCTTTATCAATAACTGTCCAAAAGTTCTTTTGGGTTTAATTACTGGTATTTTACCAACAGTTGCACTTTCTGTTTTGATGTCTTTAGTTCCAGTCATAATTAAGAAAGCTGGTAAAATGTCTGGCTTGCCAACAAAGCAAAAAGTTGATCAATATTGTCAATCTTGGTACTATGGTTTCCAAGTTGTTCAGATCTTTTTGGTTGTTACATTAGCCTCATCTGCTTCTTCAACTGTCACTGCTATTATTGATGATCCAAGCTCTGCTATGACATTACTAGCTGCTAACTTACCAAAAGCTTCTAATTTCTATATTTCTTATTTCCTATTATTAGGGCTATACACTCCAGCATGGACAATTTTACAAGCTGTGCCATTAGCTTTGAGTCACGCTTTATCATTTTTGTTGAATACTCCAAGAAAGAAGTGGAATAAGACAAATACCTTGGCTGCTCCATCATTTGGTGTTTTGTATCCACCTATGCAATTATTGGTCGTTTTGTTCACAGTTTATGCTATCATTGCTCCAATATTGTTAATTTTTTCAACTTTTGCTCTAGTGCTATCTTATATGGTCAACTTGTACATATTCACTTATGTTAAAGGACCAGCTGAATTTGATTCAAGAGGCCGTAATTATCCAAAAGCTCTATTCCAAACATACGTTGCTTTATATCTTGGTGAAATTTGTGTTTTAGGTTTATTCGTCATGGCCAAGACTTGGGGCCCAGTTGCATTAGAAGCTATTGTTTTGATCGTTACTGTTTTATCTCATTTATATTTCCAACGTAAATTCGAAGAGGTGTTTGATATTGTTCCAATCTCTGGTATTCATGAATCTAGGGGCGATGGTCTGGGTACTTATCCAAATGACCATGGTCTCAAAGAAATCAAAGTTGTTGGTGAAGAGTATGTTTCTTATAATGCCAATGATAAATCCTCAAATGGACTAGGTGTTGCTGATGACGCTGCTACTTATCAATCAACAAAAGAAGGTGGGTTTATCAACAAAAATCAATCATCTAATTTGAACAATGATTCCAACTCATCCAAGAATGAAACCATTCAAGGAGGCTCTCAACAATTACAGGATCAAATCAACCAAGAACATGACCCTGAAAAAGTTACTTCACAATTACAGAAAACACCATTAAATGTTGTGAAAAGATTTATTTCACCAGAAAATGGGTATAATTTCAGTTATCTTCGTTCAAAACTTCCAGTCACTTACAATCTATCACCAAATTACAATTCTGATTTCTTGGAAGGTGCCTACAACGACCCAATTTTGAACAAAGAAGATCCACAGATTTGGATTCCAAGAGATGCCCATGGTGTTTCTGCTTACGAAATTGGACAAGCTGAAGGTAAAGTTAGAGTATACGATGAAGGTGCTTCATTGAGTGAAGATGGTAAATTAAGTGTTGATGGACTACCACCTTATTTTGAGTATGAGATCAAAGTTTAGATTGTGTGTGTGTTTTTTTTTTTTTTTTTTGCTTGTGTTTTCTTCTATGTTTTTGACGGTTTTGATGTGTTCTTTATTATTGTTTTATATTTTTGATCTATGGTATTTTGTTGTTCTACGTTCACTTGCTACTAGTAATACTACTTTTTTAATCTTCCTAATATTGTGCTTAATTTAATAAACCTTCCTTTGTTTATCAATTGTTTTCCCCGTAATAAGTTTTTTTTTTTTTTTTAGACAATAATGTTATTTATACTGCGAACGGGTAAATTAAACAATTTAACCGGGATGGAATTGATAGAAGTACAAAAATTGATACTCTGATTTGAGGATTAATCGCTGGTCTAGTATCCATAAGACTAATATCCACTCGTCAATTGCTGATATCCAATAGAGATCCAGCACATGTTGAATGGGCTTGTTTGTGCTTACGTAAATGCTTATTTTGTCTCAGAATTTCAGCAACTTTTGATAAACCACAATAAAAGAAAAGGGAAAAAACGGTGGCCAAAAGCTTTTGAGACGCAACTTCAACGATAAACCAGACTAAAAAATGGCAGAAGTTGACAGAGAAATCTTCGTGAGAGTCTCTCACAATGACAGAACGCTCAAGTTATATGCTCCGTATTCCCAGCTCTCCAATTTGGAGGACCTTAACAGGTGGATTCAGCTGAAACTGCAGGTATCCTCATTCAAGCTGGAGAGAAAATCAAAAAGACACAACGGCTACGTCCCATTGTCAGACAAGAAGGACTTCAAGTCGTTGAAGAGAAGTCTTGAGGTCAAAAACATCTTGAAGTTAAAGGTCATTGAGGAATTGGTCTCCGTTGAGAATGACGGTAGGGATTCAAGAGGTGATGACAGAGAAAAACTGGTACAAGAATTGAAGAAGCTCAACTTGAAGATTGATGCTATTCAAAGAAAATTACATAAGAAGAGGGCGCCAGCCGCTGCCTCTGCCACTATCTCTAATGACATCTCTGGGAATAGAGATGATATCATTATTGACATTCCATTTCACTCTAATGAGCACAGATTAAGAGTTGTTGATTTGGTCCATAAGTTCGATACTTCTGAAAAACTCATTGAATTAGAGTCAGCTAATCATCAATTTGGAGAATTGTTAAATCTAGTCAATGGTGATGTTGAGAAATTATTCAAGATTGTTAAGGAATCGTCAAACCCACCAGTCACTAATGATTTTAAGAATGATTACATTCACGTCAAACTAATTGCCCTTGATCAGGACTTAAAATTTGAATTGACCAACTATACTGGTTTCAAGACCCCAACCAACATGACGTTGGTCTTCCAGATCTTGAATGAATATACTGCTGAGGTTGACTATACTATCAAGCTACACATGGGCCGCCACTTCATCTTGCCAAATTATAAAAAGATTTTACATTATAGCTTAAATGGCATCAAGAAGGAACAGCTACTGAAAGATGGGTACGTCAAGATCATTTTGTTCAGAGATGACTTGACAGTTTTCAAGGAAGGCTATGCTGCAGGTTCAGGTTTAGATTGTGATGTTTATTTAAGATCTCCAGGGTACGGAGAATCTGATGATATTGGCCAAGTCAAAGGAGATGAAATTATGAAAGATAATGCATCTGTTTCTGAGAGACGTGCTAAATATGATGATGATGATGATGATGTACGTAAAGTTTCTGTTGATATTAAAGAAGAGAAACTTAAGTTTGCTGAAGAAGGTGACGTTGAAGAAGGTGAAGGTGAAGTTGAAGTTGAAGTTGAAGATGATGAGAGCTTAACCAGCACAAGATTTGCTACACCAACAAACTCTACTGTTTTAAAGCCAAATGGCAACTCATCAGAAACAGTCACCACTTCCCGCTCGCCATCGTCTGAGCTATCTTTCAATGAGTTGAACAGCAGTGGTATGACCTTGACTAGCAACGACTTGCTGAACAGAAATGGTGATCTCACTTCAGCAATTGAAGATGGTATTGTCACCGATTTTAGCGAAGTCTCAGAGACTGAGAGTACTATTGGTGATGATTACGAAGTTTTGAGTACTGATGATTATAATAGCGATTATTGAAAAGTACTGGTTATTTTAGGCTTGGTTCGGGTTTTGTTTGTGTTTATGTTTGTATTTATGTTTATGTTTATGTTTATATTTGGTTGTGGATTGTGATTATTTAATTGGAAATCTTGGAGTGCTGTTTACGTTTGACGTAACTTTTTTATGATGTTTATCTGTGAAATCTATCACTTTGTTTATTGTCTTTGCCGTAAATGAACTTTTAACTATATCTATTACGTAATTAATTACATAAAGCCAACAGTTAATACGAATAGAATGATTTGAAAGCTATCAATTCTATTATTAAAGGCAGCTATTTAAGCTCAAAGTATTTCATCATGCTCAGAGCACTTATCAGACGTCTAAATTTACCGATTTTACTTGTAATAAAAGCTAAAGTTGATTGTTCTCGCACAAAAAAAGTGTTGATGTTTATTTTTTTTTTTTTCCCACCAGACAAAAAAAAATCCACCAAACAAAAAGCCCTGTTCAAAATTATTCGAAATTCAGTATTTCAACCCCCCCTGAAACACAACAAAAACGGCACCATCAAGATGTCTAAAGAAGGATCTGTCCAGCAAATACTCTCACAATCTTCAGCCACTGAAGAACAAGAATCACTAAAGCAGCAATGCAAAGTTTTGAAGAAAAAAATCCTTACTGTGGAAGAATCAAACAAATTGGCGACGTTGGCTATCTTAAGAACAAAGAAGAACATAAACAGGCTGAGATTGGAATACTCTATACTTTTAGAAAGACTAGAATCAAAAATAGTGTTGCCTAACGATAATGATGAATCAAGTGAAAGTGAAATCGAATTTACTGATAAGAAACCTAACAAGAAAAAGAAAACCACTAATGGATCTGTAAATAGGGACCCAGATCTACCTAAGAGACCATTGAATCCTTACCTGATGTATGTTTAATATCCACATAATAGCACTTTTGACCCCTACTAACATTTCTTTAAAGCTTCTGCGATATGGAGAAGGAAAGACTAAAGAAACAAGCTGAAGAAGAAGGCAGAGCTATTGATTTATCAAAAACATTGGGTGAGACTTGGAAGAATCTAGGAGATGGAAGACAGCCATATATTGATATATATAACGAAGATAAGGAGAGGTATCAAAAAGAGATGGATATATACGAAGGTAAATCAAACAAGAGACAAAAACACGATCGCACCGATGTTAAGCAGGATGACGACAAAACACAATCACCCGAACCATGAACAACTCTACATAAAAAAAAATGAATAGAAGAAATACTATATACATAATGCTATCTTTATTTCAGTAATGTACAATATAATGCTGATGTATTCCCCTGCACCCTCTGATGCACTTTCAGGTTCTCTTCTTCTTTGTATGATAATACCCACTGGCATCCTTTTCGTGTTTTCTCTTCTCCCTTGTTCTCTCATGTTTCTTGATCTTTCTCTTTGCAGCAGCTTCAGGTGCTGTGATTGCAAGTCTTGCTCTCTTAGTTCTTCTCTCTTGACGTCTTTTGTAAACGAATTGTCTAACATTTGAATAGGCTTGTGTATATTCAGTAACACCGAGCTTGTCCTCGATCATTTTCAAACACTCAAGCGCCAGGATGTTTAGTTCTTCCTCTGTATAATCATTCTCAGTCAGTTGATATAACGGCAAAACAAAGTCATGGCTTAATGATAAGACACGTTCCTTAGTTAAAATTTGAACAGCCATAGCCAAAAATTGAATTCCTGATTTTTTGGCTGTTGAAGATATTTTTTCCATTCTAATTGAGCCGCTTGCTTGTTTGATTGCCCAATCACTGGCTTTCAATTCTTGAATTACATCACCTTCACCTTCCTCATCCTCTAAAGTAGTAACGACGTCTTCCTTTTGTAGTAATGAGTGGTCAAACAATGTGCCATTCTGTTCCCATTTCATAAATATCGACGTCAAAGACTTAACATTCTGAGAACCTAATGATTCTTCAATTGATGGAGCTCTTAACTGATGAAATAATCTATTGACAATATTTTGAATGTCTGAATCACTAAAAATGTCATCTTTACCTAGCAATAAGCCGATCACTCTACTGGATGCTAATCTGATCCATGAGTGGGGATATAACGAGCTTGAAATAATATCATTCTTCAAGTCTTCATCAATCAATTGACTCCCTTTGTCAGCAAGAACCAAAACACAGTTCAATGCACTATAAATCAACTCCCAGCTGACTTCAACTTCTGAGTCTGATCTTGCATTTATCAAAATCTCTTTGATCTTGGCTAGTACTTCTTCATCGATCGAACCAGAAACACCGGAAACTTTCAATTTGATTCTATAAAGCTGCAACGAACATTTTAACAACGCAGAATTGTTGGAATTCAACCAGCCAAAAATGAATTTTTCAAAGCTTTCAGTCCCAGATTTCTCAAAGATTGAAGTGATTAAAGATACTGACATTTCTCTTGTCTTAACTGAAGTATCGGAGATCAAAATTTTAGCCAGTCCAACAAAAAATGACGATGACAAGGCTTCCAATAACTGTTGATTTGATTTGCTTAAAATCAAATGAATCAATTCCATAACAGATTGTTTACCTTCATCAGCGGGATAGCTCAAATTATCGACCAAGAATTTGAATTGTTTTTCTAATCTACCACGACCTTGATCGTATTCCATGAGAAATTGGAAATAGATAGTTCTCGAAACGTCTCTTCTTTCTTTGGAATGACTTGTGACCATAACTTCCCTTATCTTATCCATTGTATCGTAAATTTCTGGAATCATAACATGTTTAGAGACTAAACTTTTAACAAAGTTAAATGCTAAACCCTGTCTACTTTGCTGTTGTAAATCCGGTTGAACGCGGATCAACAGGTATCCCAAGGAATTTTCTTTCAAGCTTAAATCTTCTTTATGACGAATAACAGTTGATAAATATTTGAAACAAGCCTGAACTAATTCTGATTCAGTAGATGGATAGTTCTTAATGATATTCAAACATCTTCTAGCACAAGTTTTGAAAACATCAGCACCATCTTCATCAAATGACACATTAATAATCAGTGATAAAATTCTCAAAACTCCAGAGATAACAATCTCGTTATCAGATTTCAAAGAAGTAATCAAGTGTGGTAAGAACCCAGATAATTTTTCAGAAGTGACAAACTCTGGCGTTTTGAGCAGAGTATTTCTCAACAACTCTAAAGCAAGTTTTTGGAAAGTTTCGATGTATAACGAGTTTTCAACTTCAACTTTCAATGGTCTTGCATCTAGTTGAACCAAAAAATGTTTTTGGGCTTCAGTAGCCTCAGCCTTTTGTGGTCTTGAAAAGTCTCTTTCTGATTCAGCAAATAACTCGTAACATAAAACCAACATGTCTTGAGAATTCAACTGATCATTTTTGTAAACACCTAAAGAAAATCTCCTTAGCAATTCATCCAATTTGTTTTGAACTTTAAATGTTATTCTTTCTTGTAGTAACATCTTGATTGGTCTTATGACATCATTGAAATGGGATAAACTAATCAATCTTCCCAACAATTCAATAGTATCAAAACTCTTGTTATTTTTGACTTCCTTCATAGTTGTTCTATAACCATCGGCTTCCTTTTCTTGACCAGTCGAACCAAAGATATTCTCCATGACAACATCCATAATTACTGATGCTGATTCATCTAATTCGCCGTGATGAAACTGGGTTGAGTTAAGAATATAGTGAACCGTGTATCCTAAAACATGAACTTGAAAGCCTTTAGCCAGAGCAGTTTTTAATTCTGAAATAATAAACTTGATGTATGTAGATCCCAAAATATTAGAAGCCCTACCCAAATATTTTCTTGTAGATTCACGTAAATCATCATATCTTGTACGTAAAGTTTGACAGATATTTGTCAAAACACCAGGTAATATGAAAACGATACGTTCGTGTGATAAACATAAAATCAATGAAGCTAATGCTTCAATTAGCGGAGTTCTTGCAACAGAAGTTTCTTCGTTTCTCTTGTTCAAAATCTTAGCAACTGGTTCAATCATCTCTTTCTCGATTGTAACGTCCAATACTTCATTATCAGTTGGTAGCCCTTCCATTGTAGCCTCTTCTTTTTGAACATTTTGCAATAATGCCTTTGAAACGGTGACAATCAAACTAACAGAATCTTTTAAAGTGGCACTACCTTCCTTTAACCCAGATTGATATCTTTTAAAAATAGCAAGAAATTGTCTATAAGAAACACAACTAATCAGATATTGGATTGTGACAACAGCCTCATTGGCAATGTTACGCAGACTTTCATCAACACAGTAAGCATAATGCTCAATTATTGGTAGCAAATAGTGAGCAATATTAGCACCAGAGATGTCATGCGCCATTTCAGCAAGTCTCTTAACAGCTCTTTGACGTCTATGAAGCTGAATATGGTTTATATTGGCGAAAAAGTTGGCTTCTTCATCACCTCTGAACAAAAGAATCTTCATATCTTCAAATCCATCAACATGTTGAATATCAGAGACTATATGTGCTAATAATGCAATGAATTCAGTTTGGACAACTTCAACTTTTGATCTCAAACCAACTCTCAAGTTTGGTAGCAATAAGTCTTTGAAAGTGTGAATCAGCTCTCTATCTGGTCCTTCCTTTTGAGAGAATGAATCAATAAATCTTCTCAATGAATAGCTTGCGTTGGTTCTAATAGATAGATCTTCAGCATCATTAATGAAAAATAGGGAATTGTTAAGCAAAGGTAACCACTTTAGGTATGACAAATCAGCATACAGTTCGTCATTCAATTCTCTAAAAGCAGTGAGTCTTCTATCATAATCAAATTCATTCATACCTCTTCTTGAAAAAGAATTCATCTCTTCAATTAGGGAGCAAACTTTAGCATAATCATCAAATTTTTCACCAATATCCTTAAATAACTCAACTAATAATTCACGTTGTTGTCTATCGGTGAATAGTCTCAAAAATCTGGAACAGACTTCATATAGATGTTCAACACCTTCAAAACCACCTTCGAATTCTTGAATTAAAACTCTCAAAATTCTCAAAACCTGCAATCTACTATCTTTAAACAAATGAGAGTTTGGCTTCTCTAACAGTTGAGTAGATAAATTGATAATCTCCGATCGTCTATCCTGAGTTTGAACATGACCGTTTTCAACTAGTGCCAGTAGGAGATCTATAGCCTCAGAATTCACTTTTGGATCAGTGGTGCCAGTCAAAATTGAAGGCAATGATTTAAAAGTTTTATCAGCGACGGTGATATGTAATTGGTTGTACTTTTTTGAATTTGGGATTGATTTGATGATGTTTGTAGTGAACTCAAAAACCTTGGATAAAACATCAGTCTTCGTATTCGGGTTCCCCAACAATGATAACACATTCAGTGATGGCTCTAGGTTGTTGATCAATAAAAGCTCATAGTAAGACTTATGCTGAGTCCAAGTGATTAAAATTTTCAATAAAGACGAAGTTTGTTGTAAATTCTCATCTTCAAAATGTTCGAAACGCGGAGTTAATATTCTTTCATAAATAGTTTCCATATGATCATCCCATGAATGTTCGTGTAGTAAATTGAACAATAATTGCAAGTTCTTAGTACCTGATTGTCTAACATTTCTGGCAACCATATTCAGTTGAGAGTCATCTAGCTTAGCATCAATAACAATTTGAGCGTTAACCAGAGTTAACAATAAAGGTTGGATGGTTTTTGTTAAAATATCCGTAAATTTCTCTCCAAGAGTACTAATGATCTCTGTAAGTAAGTTCGAAAAACCTAAGTTTCTTCTCAATACTTCAGCAGTAATATTTTCGGTTTTTATGCTATCGTAATCCAAAATCTCATCATCGAAATCATAGATCTTTTCAGTAACAATTTTCAAGAAATCCTCAATATATCTTGGTTCCATACTAGCTAAAATGTTGATTGAAGAGAACTTTAAGCCTTTCTTGTTCCCACCTGAATGATTACTTTGTGCGCGACCAAATAATATTCTTAGAATTAATGGGACAACATGCGGCATATCATTGTCTTCGATAACAGTATCATCGCTCTTGGAAAAGATCTTGGAAATTTCATCACGGAAAAATTTATCATCAAGCAAATTGTTGAAATTATCTTTATACTTGTTAATGTGTTTGTCATGATAGTTCAATAAACAGTTAAGTGCAGTCTTCTTGATATCTGAGTTTCTACTTGACAATAGTCTCAAAAACTTCTGTCTCAATTCTTCAGCTCTTTCAACTTTATTCAACTTTTTAAAAGTGGTGAATAATTCAATGATTGAATTTCTTTCAACTCTGCTAAAGTTCATATTTTCGGCTTCATCATCTTCTTCGACGTTATTCAAAACAATAGATGCTAGTAATGATGAATGAGATTCAGCAACAACTGGAATGCTTTTCAAAACTTTGATTGCATTGATACGTGAAATTGCAGGAACTGGTTTTTCAGAATAACGCTCTTCCACATCTTTCAAAAGACTATCTTTATTATTGATGTATGAGTTCAAACTGTTGACCGAATGATTGATAGTAGTTTCAAATCTCGAATCAATACTCTCCCATTCATTCTCGAGTTCTTCAAACTCATCAAGAATGAAACCATAATATTCATGTTTTTTCTCAACATGATTGTTTGTAATGAAACTAAATGACAATTTCCATACTAGTTCTTGATTTTTGAAATAGATATCAGGTAGACTGGAAAAAACACCTTCCCAACTTGGAGAAAATTTAACCGTCAAAAGACCGAATAAGAAATTGAAATAAACCTGAGATCTCAGATCATCCTTTGTTTCTAATTTCTTGATGTAGTCAGCAAGACCTCTAACTCTAATACCAATATCACGACCATTCTCCAAAGTCAATGGAGTTTGTTCAATTATAGCACATTGATCTGAAATGGATGTTAGTTCTTCATCATTTGACAAGACACTAATCAACTGAAGAGATTCATTTCTAAGATCATGATCAGATATAGATAAGTTGCCAGATAATAGTTCAATGAAATCGTTAGAATGAGAGTGATCTTTATTTGATTTGAAAAACTTAGTTGATGACTTGATAAACTCGATTTCTTTATATAGACCTGGAAAATTATTGACAATTAATTTGAAAGACTCTGAAGAATTATATGAAACAAGAACAGATATAATTTTGGATTGGATCGTTAAGTTGAACTTGGAGTTATTATTAAACGATTGAACTTTGTTCAACAATTCCTTCAAAAGGTCTTCATCATAATTAGAAGAGTTTTCCAATAGATACAACCTCCAAAAAACTTCATAAAGGTCCTTGGAATCAACTAGCTCGATAACTTTTAAATGTTCATAAATCGAGTCTGATAAAACAGTTGGAATTGTGAGCCTGAATCTCGTGCTATCTTCACCTTTAGTAATCAAATCTCTCTTGTTTAAATCTTCAATGAAAAATGCAATATTATCTTCATTACCTTTCCAGTTCTTATTGATAAACTCTTGGATGAAAGAGTTTGTGAACTTCAATGCTCTTTCCTTTGAAAATTGGATGATTGTAATAATCAATGGTAAAAATAATTTATCCAATGATAAAGCGAAACGGAATAATGAATTGTGATATGTTGTTAAATCTTGAACTTCACAATTACGTGTAAAAATAGCAATCAAATGAACCAATAAGTATTTTGTTTCATCTTTCAACTCATTAACTTTAACTTTTTTGATGATATTATTGATTGAATCAATGATTAATTTCCAGTCAGGGATCTTTCTACCGGAATCAGCAAATATTAGCATTGTGGTGATTCTTAAGTAGTTATTGAGAAATCTATCATTAGACTCTAATCTTTTAGTCAACAGCTTGATGATCAGTTCATAAATCTCATGGACAGATTCTTTCGACCCATAGTTTATAATTTCTAGTAGAATATCACAAAACGCAGCCCCAGAGCCAGCAGTAGTAGTTTTATTCAGCAACGAATGAATAATGGTTGATGATTTTGAATGAATTGAGCCCTGAGTTGATTTTAAAGCTTCACTGAAAACAGTCACTATAGATTCTATGAATCGTTCATCTTCATTAACTTTATTGAATGCATAAGCTGTGAACAGCTGTAAATTTTCTTGGTTTGTCTTTCTAATTAGAAAAGATAACGCTTCAGCTGAGAATCTTGCGATGTATTCTTTCGACACCATTAAAGGTTCCAACAATTTGAAAGTGGGTATCAGATCTTGGGAAAGTATTTTTGATAGGTATTTGAAGATGAAAGCAAGACTGTTGAACTCCCATTCTAAAGTGTCAGAGTTATTATTCTCGTTATCCAACGCAGCTTTAGTGATTAGATCAACACTCTTTTCATAAAACTGCATGAAATCAGGTCCCAAATCATGACAAAATTGAGTCAATAGTTCCAATAGTGGTTGCAGCGATAGTTTATCATGCTTGGATATATGATCAACCAGTTCTTGAAAAATTCTCTCCTTGTAATGCAGTATCTGAGGCAAACTAACGACGATACCTTCGACCTTGTCAACAAAGCTTGTGAACACGGCAGATCTGTTAAACTCCACCCATCTCTCCATGGAGGAGAGGAAATGGGACGATTCAACTTCATCGAAAGCTCTAGTGTTCAATTTCTTCGAAGGTTCAATCTTAATTGAGTCCACCCTCTCCCTAAAAGACTGGTAGGTGAATCTCTTGGCCTTCTTGGTGGTCTTTTCCTTGACCATGGTTGTATATAATAATTATGACTAGGTTCTTCCCTCTTCTCTCTTCTCTTACCGCCTCTCTCTCTGTTTAGATAGTAAAATTTTATTTTATTGACATAAATTTTTCTGGGCGGTAAGCGCACTCTGCGATGCCCTTGGCGGGTAACCCCCCATAAACATTATAGAAATTTGATTTTAATAGCCATAATGGGAAAAAAAGAACTCTGTCTGGTATTTGACACCTTCATTATATTCTTGTTTCTGCAGTCCATATCCACACTAGAACCATGTCTTCTGAGTCCACACGCTTATTGCTGGCATCAACTAACCCCTTGGAGCAACGACCAAGCACTCAGCCCGGCTCGCAAACACCTCCCAAATTACCAAATTCCTCACATCTGACTAAATCAACAATCAGCACTAGAGCAACCGTGCCCGAGGGGAAATTGGGACCTCAAAGAACCTCTAGAACGACCCAGAAGCTAAAACTTCTTCCTGAAGAACCGCTTCCTGAAGACCATCATGATGACTCAAGCTTAAATAGAGAAGTGTATTCCCAGGTTAGCAGAATCAAAGACACTCCTGCAAGAATAGATGCTGAAAGATTGGGGAAGAGTCAAAGATCATTACTACCTAGAGTCACCGCATATTGCACATCCAGTAGTTATAAGATGAAGGATATCATAAGATGGCTGAAAGACTCAAAGAAACACCATGACTCGCACCCAAAACTGTTTGATGAGTGTTTATATACGCCATTTGTATATAAGGACTGGAGAGGTGATAAAAGAATGGATAAGGATCTGATCAGATTGGATGACGAAGGTGGGGAAATTACTATTGATGATACCCATACCGATGTGTTTATCTTTGAGTATGGTGTTGTTGTATTATGGGGATTCACATTAAGAGAGGAACAGGCATTTTTAAGTGATCTAGCCAAATTCGAGAATGAGAAATTGGCTTCAGAAGATGTCCAAGTTGAGGAGTTTAACTATTATATAACTAAAAGTTACCAGCCTAGAATCTATAATGATTTTATTACGTTGAGGGATGGATCAAATTACATGCTCAAATTATCAATCTCTCATGCTGTTTCCCAATCAGTCAAAATTTCATTATTTGAAGAACTAGTTGATAATACAATTGAAGATACACAAGATATCCCACAACAGATTGCATCCTCGGGGAAAGTGGGGATGAGTAAAGATGAAATCATGAAAAGTATTGGGGAGTTATTCATTTTGAGAATCAACATCAATCTTCATGGTTCTGTTTTAGACTCACCTGAAATCATGTGGTCTGAACCTCATCTGGAACCAATCTATCAAGCCACTAGAGGTTACCTGGAAATCAATCAAAGAGTTGCCTTATTGAACCAGAGATTAGAAGTCATTAGTGATTTGTTACAAATGTTGAAAGAACAATTGGGTCATTCCAATGAAGAATATCTGGAATTCATAGTCATAATTTTGGTTGGTGTTGAAGTCTTGGTTTCAGTGATCAACATTATTGTTGATATAATAGCTAACGTTAAATGATGAAAGAAATAAGGAATAAGAAATAAGAAAAAAAAAACCTACGATTTTAATGAATAATCTTTAAAACTTTCCAGAAAACATAGTATCCGCCTAAACTAAACAATAAAAACCCATAATATACAAAATTAATAACCCACTAACATAAGAATACAAATTGAATTCATCACAAAAAGAGCAATCTTATAATTCTTGAGAAGCTTTGGTTGCTTTGGTTGATTTTTTTGGTAATAAGTTTTGGTGAATGTTTGGCAAAACACCACCTTGAGCAATAGTAACATGTCCTAATAGTTTGTTTAATTCTTCATCGTTTCTGATGGCTAATTGTAAATGTCTTGGGATAATACGGGTTTTCTTGTTATCTCTAGCAGCGTTACCAGCTAATTCTAAGATTTCAGCAGCTAAATATTCCAAAACAGCGGTTAAGTAGACTGGAGCACCAGAACCAACACGTTGAGCATAGTTACCTTTTCTCAACAATCTGTGAACTCTACCAACTGGGAAAGTTAAACCAGCTTTGGCTGATCTTGATTGAGAAGGTTTATCAGAAGAACCGGCTTTACCACCTTTACCACCAGACATTATGTATTATGATTGATTTAATATATTTAAGAATATGAAGAAAGAAAAAAGAGAGAAAGGAAGATGGGGGAAGGTCAAAAAAAAGCAGGATTTGGTTGTTATTTATATTTCACCAACATTGTTTTGATCTCTGTGAATCGAAACGACTACTGTTTGTTTACATTTCAACCTTCAAGCTGCAAAGACGTGTTTTTTCCATGTCTGATTTTTACACATGCTTATTGGTAAATTTCAGCACTATAAAACTACTCCCCAAAGGGGAAAATAACGCCTAGTTTCGGTGCTGTAATTTACACTTAATTCCTGTGTAAAAATCAGTATTAATTCCTGTTTTTACACACATTTTGCGTAATTATCAGAATGAAGATACCATATAGAAATTTAACGCGTTTGGTGTAAACAAATAAAACAACAACCACAACAAGCATGATGGTGTATAAAAACAGGACATTTCCCTCAATCTTTCCGTCAACACTTTGATTTTTCCTCTTCCTTTTTTTCCTCTCTTAATCTATATCTATATCATTATCTCACAATGGCCCCAAAAGCTGAAAAGAAACCTGCCTCTAAAGCTCCAGCTGAAAAGAAACCAGCTGCTAAAAAAACTGCCTCTTCTTCTGATGCTCCAAAAAAGAGATCTAAAGCTAGAAAAGAAACTTATGCTTCATATATCTACAAAGTTTTAAAACAAACCCATCCAGATACCGGTATTTCCCAAAAAGCCATGTCTATCATGAACTCTTTTGTTAACGATATCTTTGAAAGAATCGCTTCTGAAGCTTCCAAATTAGCTGCTTACAACAAAAAATCAACCATCTCTGCTAGAGAAATCCAAACTGCTGTTAGATTAATCTTACCAGGTGAATTGGCCAAACATGCTGTTTCTGAAGGTACTAGAGCTGTCACCAAATACTCTTCTTCCACTTCTGCTTAAACTTTATGAACTGAATTTTTTCATGAAAGTTTTGAATGTTTTATTAGGGTTTATTTTTACGTGTTTGGTTTGTTTTTAAGGTAATATTGTATATTAGGAATTAAATTATGGTTCAAGTATTGAAATTGTAGTTTTCTGTTGTTGTTGTTTTCCCTCCCTTCTTATCTTGCTTGATTTCTGTGATTTTTCCTTCCCACCTCTATCGTTCTTCGAATCAGTGTTGAATTATATAACGAGATTTGATTCTACAAGTCTGGTTTGGTATCATATAACTTGTGTATCGTATAAATCTCTGAATCTATATAAATTGAATTACCATGAACAAATTGAGCCATCATAGTTGTAAAATTTACCATTATCTTCCTTTGTTAGCTTATCAAACACTTCAATTTGCTGTCTTGCACTATTCTCAGCACTGATTGACGTAGTTTCCGAACCAGCAAATATCTCCGGATGGTTCTTAGTCAATAAATTAATGCCTATGTTACCCATGTTTGTTTCAACCATACCAGGATGAATAACTATGGCAGTGTAACCCCTTGGTCTCAACTCAGTACTTAACCCCCTTAAAGTGTAGTTCAAAGCAGCTTTTGATTGGCCATAAGCAGATACAGAAACAGGAATGAAACCTTCACCTGTTGAAGCAACCATTGTTGAAACCCAGATAATTTGTTTAGTATCTTTCTTTTCCAAGTACGGTAAAACTTTTTGAGTGATCAAGATTGGACCAATAGCATTTGCAATATAATGTCTAATCCAAACCTCTTTTTGAACTTCTATAACCTTGTTATAAGCATCTTCATCAGCAATACCGGCATTTGAAATGAATGTGTCAATGCCATCAGGAGCAACCTTTTGTAATTGTACATCCAAATTATTAATTGACTCTTCATCGGAAATATCTAATGTGACAATCTTGATATTTTTTGACAAATCTGCAAGATCTTGTAACTCTTTTGATTTGGAAACATCACGAGTTGAAGCAATTATGGTATTTGATAGGCTTTGTTTTGATAATTGCTTAACCAATTCAAATCCAATACCACGATTACCACCAGTAATGAAATAGACTTTTCCTGACATTTTTTGCAAAGTTATTGAAAGCTTGTGTGATTCTGTTTTTATTTGCTTGAAAGCAATACTCAATACTCAGTACTCAATTGATGTATCGTATAAGAGAAACATCTACCCTTTTATAGCAGAGCTTCATATTGCACTATTTGTAAGCTTTTTCCTCATGTAGGATTAGAAATCAGAGATTGATAAAAGCTCTAATTACTAATTAACGAATTACAAATTATTATTTCTGATTGTTTTGTTGTTTCATTTAAAGTTTATAAAACGATTAGTAATTTCTATATCGTATCTGTTATATCCGAAACCTCGGATATAACAAAGCCTTGTTATCCTCCACATAAAGTTGTTTAGGCTATAACCACAAGATTTATTAATATAGCCATGTGCTTTTCTCAGGTAAATGAAACTGTGATTATATATAGACTAATATACATGCTGTACTCTGTTTTGGGAAAAGAAAACGAAAACACTTTAAAAAATATACATTGGAAAAGTTTGAATAACTCAATTTATAAAATCATTAAATTTAAATTTCAATGATCTTCTAAGTCATATTTTTTTTTTTTTCTTTCTTCAAAATATGCTTCAAGTACTACCATTTGAAATATAAGAGTTCACTTAGTATGAATTTAGCTTTGAAATATATCTCCGACTAAATAATAGTTCATAATATCAAGTTTTCAGTAGTTTTTATTTAGCCGAAGTGTAAAGTTGATTTAGCCGAGAGAATAGATACGAAATAATTACTAATAAAAGTCGTTGAGATCAAAAAAGCAAAAAAAAAAATACACACAAAAAAAAGAAAGTGATCCCTGGCAGGATCGAACTGCCGATCTTGGCGTTATTAGCACCACGCCTTAACCAACTGGGCCAAGGGATCCTTAGATGTTTATGAAAATTCTATTGGAATATTAATAATAGCTTTAATATTTAACTATGAATATCTTCTAAATCAAGTAAGATTGATAAAACTTAAATTAAGATTTGATTGTTAAACGCTACAAGTGTCTTATAACTCTTCGTAAATCGTAACCATATTATATGTATGCGCTATCCATAACCATATAATACTATGATTTTTGGGCCAAAATATGGAGCAGATAAAACGCCGGGTAACTGACTTATGTGCTCGAACCATGCTGTAGAAAAAAATTTACCATACAAAACAAAGAGATGAGATGAGTTCATCCTTTGTGAAGACTATAATTACTAGCTCCAAAACTCTATTTAAAGATGGCTAAAAAGGTTTCAGTCAAGAAAGTGGTGACTAGTAGTACTTCTGCTGCTACACCAGCAAGAAAAAGAAAGATTGAAGAAGCTCCAGAGGAATTAGAAGAGGAATCTGAAAGTGAGATAGATTCGGATGGTGAATTAAACGTTAATGGCTTAATTGACGATGAAGCTAGCGAGGACGAGTTAGAAGACGACGAAGAAGCATCAGAAGGTGATTCAGAAGGAGCTGATTCCGAAGAAGGTGATGATTCAGACGCTGAATTCAACGATCTTTTGGGGGAAGAAGCAGAGGATGGAAGTGATATTGATTCAGAAGATTTTGAAGATGAACCAGCTGATACAGCGTCTTTGAATGATAGACTGAAAAGTGTTCATATTCGTACGTTATCGTCCGACTCTCATGAGGATGTTAAAGTTTCCAAATATTCCGATGGTAGGGAAAGATTAATCAAACCAGAAATCGATCCAATTTATGAGAGTGATGATAGTGATCATGAAAACTACAATACAATCGGTAACATTCCATTATCTGCTTATGAAGAGATGCCTCATATTGGTTATGATATCAATGGTAAAAGAATTATGAGACCTGCTCGTGGTTCGGCTTTAGAACAGTTATTGGAATCGATCGATTTACCTGAAGGTTGGACTGGTTTACTAGATTCAAATACTGGTACGAGTTTGAATTTGACCAAAGAAGAACTTGACTTAATCTCCAAAATTGAAAACAACAGAGCAACAGATGAAACTATAGATCCTTATGAACCAACCATCGAATGGTTCACATCGAAACAAGAAGTCATGCCATTAACTGCTATACCTGAACCAAAAAGAAGATTTGTTCCATCAAAACATGAAGCTAAAAGAATCATGAAGATTGTGAGAGCTATTAGGGAAGGTCGTATTATTCCAAAGGATAAGTTACCTGCAAAAACTGAAGAAGAAGAATATAGCTATGATTTATGGGGCGATGGATTGTTGGACAATAACGATCATGTCATGACTTTGAGAGCACCAAAAATGGCACCACCTACACATGAAGAATCATACAATCCACCAGAAGAATATTTACTGAATGAAGAAGAGTTGAAGAAACACGAAGAAACCGATCCAATTGATCGCGAAAGAAACTTTGTTCCGAAAAAATTTGATTCATTGAGAAAAGTTCCAGGTTATGAAAATAGTTTAAGAGAGAAATTTGAAAGAAGTTTGGATTTATATCTTGCACCAAGACTTCGTCATAACAAGCTAAATATTGATCCAGAAAGTTTAGTTCCTGAATTACCTTCACCAAAAGATTTAAGACCTTTCCCAATACGTTGCTCTACCATTTATAGTGGTCACACTGGTAAGATCAGAACATTATCCATTGATCCAACCGGATTATGGCTAGCTACTGGTTCGGATGATGGTACAGTCAAGATTTGGGAAGTTTTAACCGGTAGGGAAGTTTATTCAGCTAGAATTTTGTCAAAAGACAACGATGAAGATCATGTTGAGAGTATTGAATGGAACCCAGATCAATCATTAGGAATCCTGGCTGTTGCTGCTGGTGAAAATATCTATCTGATTTCACCACCGATATTTGGATTCGATATTGAAAATCAAGGTAGATTAAAATTGGAATCTGGATTCGGTTTCAACAAATTCGGAAATGTTAAAAAGGCAGGCTTAAACGTTGAAGAAGAAGAAGAGGATGAAGATGAAGTTCGTAGTAAGGCCAAAGAATTTGCAAAATGGATTAAACCATCCGAAGAAGAACAAGCTCAAGGTATTGTCATTATTGTTCAATGTCGTAAGACAGTTAAGAACCTCTCATGGCACAGAAAAGGTGACTATATTGTCACAGTCTCTCCAGATTCAGCAAATACCTCAGTTCTAATCCACCAAATTTCAAAACATTCATCCCAATCACCATTCAGAAAATCAAAAGGTATAATAATGGATGTTAAATTCCATCCATTCAAACCACAAATTTTCGTTGCATCTCAACGTTATATTAGAGTTTATGACTTGTCACAACAGGTGTTGATAAAGAAATTATTACCTGGTGCAAGATGGTTATCAAAGATTGATATACATCCAAGAGGTGATCATTTAATTGCATCAAGTTTCGACAAAAGAGTTTTGTGGCATGATTTAGATTTGGCAAACACGCCTTATAAGACTCTAAGATATCATGAAAAAGCCGTCAGATCTATCAATTTCCATAAAGGTGGTTTACCACTATTTTCATCTGCTAGTGATGATGGATCAATCCATGTTTTCCATGCCACTGTGTACGACGATTTAATGACCAATCCATTGCTGGTTCCATTGAAGAAATTGACTGGTCATAAAGTGATTAATAGTTTAGGTGTCCTTGATACAATTTGGCATCCAAAAGAGGCTTGGTTGTTTAGTGCAGGAGCTGATGGGGTTGCCAGACTATGGACAACTTAGAGAGTATAGTGTAAAGAAAAAGTTAATTGCATATTTGTGTTTTGTATATTGGATAGTAATCATATTTGCAGCTCAAATGTCGTTAATTACCTACAATCGGATAAAAACAAAAGCGTTTCTGACATCAAGCCGATCATGTTTTCATCGTGTGCATATATACTAGTTACAAATTAGGCTTCATTCACAACATCAAAAAAGGCTTCGTTAGAATTAAGCTTTGTAATCAATACCTTTCCATGAGGTGATAACGGTTTTAGCTTCAGTCAAAAATTTGAAGGCAGATGGACCGTAAAAGTGTAAATCACCTAAGAAAGAAGCTTTGTTTGAAGTGAAACCATGGTTGGCATGACCGATTGGAATACTGACATTGATACCAACTTGACCAACATTGATTTCTCTTCTGAATTTGTTAGCAGCAACACCTGATGTTGTGAAAATAGCAGTTGAGTTACCGAATTCGTTTTTGTTGATGTATTCAATAGTTTCATCTAATGTTTCAGCTTCAACAACAGTGACAATTGGACCAAATAATTCTTCGTCGACACATCTCATACCTTTGGTAACACCAGATAGTAAGGTTGGACCAATGAAGTAACCGTCTTTGTAAAGCGGGTCAGTTGGTTTGTTGTGGGTTCTACCATCAACAAGAACTTTAGCACCTTTGCTAACAGCATCTTCAATGACAGCTTCAATTCTTTCTTTGGAAGCTTTGGTGACAACTGGACCGAAAGAGCCATCTTCGAAACCTGGTTTGGCTTCTAAAGCTTTAACAGTTTCGACGATTTCTGGCAAGAATTTTTTAGCTTCACCAACCAAGAATAAGATATCAGTACTTAAGCAGACTTGACCAGTTGAAGAGAATGCACCGGTAACAACACCTTTCAAGACGGATTTCTTGTCGGCATCTGGTAAGATAACGGTATGATTTTTAGCACCCAAGTTAATTTGGGCTCTCTTTTTGTGTTTGGTGGCAGTTTCGTAGACGTATTTACCAGCATTGTTACCACCAACAAAAGTGACGGCTTTGATTCTTGGATCAGTGATCAATTTGTTGACAGTACCATGGGTACCGTGGACAATGTTGATAACACCTGGTGGGACACCAGCTTGAGCAGCTAAATCAGCTAAAATGGCACCAGTACCTGGACATTGCTCAGATGGTTTCAAAACGGTGGTCTAGAGATAACTTGTTAGTATTTTTCTTTACTTTGGTAATAGTAAAACAAAACAAAAAGCCCAATGTCGGAATTTTTCAAAAATCGGAAATTCTTTCAGGTTGATTTTGCTTCAAAAAAAACATAGGAAAACTCACATTACCAGCTGAAAATTATTGTTAGTAAACTTTTCTGAAGAGGTGGAAGAAAAAAAAACAGCATAAAAGACAGGTAATGGTAACTTACTGGCAATAATGTATGGGATAGTCCATAGTGGAATCATAACTGGGAAGTTGAATGGTAGAATGGAACTGACAACACCAATTGGTTCTCTGAAGGTTAAGGTTTCGACATCACCGGATAATTCCATACCAACGGTTTCGGTTTCTTTAGTGACTTGAGTAGCATGTTCAGCGCATTGGATACCTCTGTAGACATCAGCAATAGCATCACTCCAAGATTTACCTTGTTCCAAGACAATAGTGGCGGCTAATCTTTCTTTGTTTGCTTTCAACAATTCAATGTATTTGAAGACAAGTTCATTTCTTCTGACGATTGGAACTTTTTTGTAAGTTTCGAAAGCATCAGCAGCAGCTTGGATTGCGGCATCTAATTCGGCTTCAGTTGATTCTGGGACTTTAGCAATAACAACATTAGTAGCTGGGTCATGAACATCAATCCATTTGGTGGAATCAGATTTTAAAAGTTCATTATTGATGTAGGTAGCGATGGTGTATGGTTCAAAACCTGGTTTGGCATGAGCTGTTGGTGTTGGTGGTAAAGTTAAAGTTGATAATAGCTTAGCGGCTTGAATTCTTAGGGCTAGGGCCTTAGCAGTGACAGCAGCCTTTGATCTGGCGGTTCTGGAAACTTGGGTAAGCATTGTAGATGCAGAAGAATTGAGGTACAAGTTCTAGTTCTGGTTGTAGGTTGTATGACTGAGAGTTCGGATATCAGAGTCTTTTTATACTGTTTGCCACAGGATAAATGCTTTCGATCTTTCTGCAGCTTTTAGATGTAGATGGATGACCCTTGGACAAAAATTTGCAGAACATCACAATAATTGGACAGAAGCAGTTTCAGCCATAGCCCAAGAGGACCGGAAGGAGAAGGATTGGGAAAAGAAAAGACTGCAGGACAACGATAGTTATGAGTTCACGCCTTAAACTGACCCCACTTTCCACCCAACTGGCAAAAGCACCATTTGCTTATACCATTCGTTAAGGCAGTTAAGGCAGATTCAACATAGAAAAGTTATATTGATTCGGCGATTCGAACGGAACGGGGATTATAAACGTTGAACTGTTTTAGAGAAAGTGAAGCTGAACCACACACCGTGCTTATAGTAGACTGGTAGACTGGTAGACTGCCCCGCTATAGGAGTCCTACAACGACATGACCGGCTTTCATCCTGTTTTACCCATATTCGCATGGCTTTATGCTGAAAACTTTTTCTCACTTCTCGCTGCCAGCTTCATTTTAGACTGTTTTTGGTGCATCTTTTGCAGAAGCGCGAAAATAGGATTATGTAATGGTGGGGCAGAAACTGCAGACCGTTGGGACACAGTCTTGTGAATAGGGACAGGCAGATTTCCCGTAGAATTATCCTAGAGCTAGTCCATCATGCATCATTATGAAGGGTCTAAAACAATAAGGGTTTCAATTTTCAAGAGTCAGAAGGATTATAGTAAGATTACTTGTGGTTTTCTTCCAGGTGTTGAGAGTTTAGTTCCCCAGATTTGTATTGAAAAAAAAAAAAAAAAAAAAAAAAAATAGTTCTTAACTCCAGACGATGTGGATCAAATATGAATAAAAACAACGACTTGGGTGTAAAAGAACGCCTTTGTCTACTCTTTTGTATATTAAAAACACCTGATATGAACATGATTTGCTACAAAAAATGCTCATACCCCCAGTAATTTATCGAATCATCATTGAGGTATTCTTTAAAGCTAGGGTGTATGTCTCAATTGTCCTGAATCTTTCATATTGGGTTACACCTTATGGGTTGTGTGCAGTAAGAAGACTTGCAAGATGCGGAGCTTAATAAAAAAAAAAAAGAAAAAAAATATGAGTGATTAGATTGTGTCAAATACAAGAGTCTTCTTAATTCCTAGAACATTTCTAAACTCCAGCCCATGAGCTCAGTTTATTCTGACAGAGAATCGTGTTTATATAAAAGGAAGCAATTAAAATTTGTTATCAAAAGTAACTATAAAGGAGACTTGGATCTAACTAGAGCCAAAATCTAAGAGTGAGAAGCTTCAGGTTAAACCTGTCTATGGTTTACGGGTGTCCTGGAAGATAAAGCTCCATCTTGTATAAAGGATATGGGGGGTTCAGCCTTATATTATGGAGGCCTATTGCTTTACGCCAATAATGACAAAGGACAATCTTTTAAAGACAAAAATAAAAAAAAACATACACCTGGAAGCTGAAATGTCCAATCTATCTGTCCAATCAGTATTATTCAAAGCTTTGAACCACTGGGACACAGCAAATATAATCCGATATCGTTAATGGATATTGAGATGAAGTGCAGAGCGAAAAAAAAAAATCGAGAAACAACCCCGGATTTATTACCAAGAGACGATTATCATCGTAATCTCAAATGGTGATACTTATGGGGGTAATTAGTCAAAAACAAAACAAATGGATACAAACCATTTTTCCTAATATTTATCATATTTCACTAAGATCGTCAGAAGTTGAGATTGAAGCAAAATGGTTGGATTATCAAACTCATAACATATATAATTTCTTATTCTATTGTTGGAAGCTTGAATCTTGCCAGTGAAATGGATTGAAGTTCTTGATAGAAATAGGATTCTGGATTTCTCATGGGTGAACCCAATGTATTATACTAGTTTGGTTTTGGTAGAGCAAATTCTGGCGGTATCTGTTGATATCAGTAGATTTTAGTACACCATTTTGAAAGAATTACCAGAGTACAGCGAATTATTTTTAAGCTTTGAATTTATTGCAAATAGCTAGTCTTAGAGGGGTTCGAATAGTGATAATTATCAGCTCTTGTGTATCACTTATCGGCTCATTCTAAGCCTGAATATGACTACTGAGAAGGTTATTGCTTTTTGAAATAGCAAGCGGGATATGTGTTAAAGTTATCAGCTTCACTTGATTGATAATATTGTGAAGTAATTACGGGAATAAAAAAAAAAAAAAAAGTTCTTTCAAATAAGCAATTCTTATAGAAATTGAACATTCTGCTATACGCATATCATCTCAGCCCATTTCCACAGTCGATGTATCTTAACTACAGGCTTTAGCTGATAATATTTCCAAAACTGTTTTAGAATGATCCGGGTCTAAACTCAACCTTAAATATCCTGTTGTATAATATTGGGAAATTTTCAATGCTTTAAAGAGAAAGAATGTGTGAAGTTTCAGAAGAAAATATTTCGGTAAGTTCTAGAAGAAAGTGAGTTCCTTTTTCTGTTCTATGCTTTAGAAAATACGGGCGATTGAAAACTGTCAAGGGCTGGAACAATTTTTTATGTTTATGCTAAATTGTAACAAATCTGAATGTAACATCTGATGTGTGCACAAAATCTGGCTCATATAAAACCATGTGTGTTCCCGTTAAATTGTAAAGCATTCCAATGAACTCTTTTAATTGCATTCAACTGCAACTATTTGATAACATGCCACGAAGAATTCAACCTTATTTCAAAGAAGATGAATCGCTGAAACTGATACTGAACATAGAGTTTGAGAAAACCCACAGACTGTTTATCCAGGTTGCCACCACTCTTTTCGAAGTTGATGAGATCCCACCACAGTTGTTGACACTGATTGACAACGATCCTATTAGTGATCATTACCAATTGATGAACGATGAACATAAAATTAAAGAGGTTACACCGAGAAGGTTTAGATGAGAATTTGTTCAGTCACCGGGTGTGATACTTGTAATCAAGCAGCACTCAGTAGCGCTTAGCATCACTCTGAGCCGGTACTCCTCGATAAAGCTTGCTGTCATTTTTGATTATTGGCCACTAGTGGAAAGTCTGGGATTCTAGTTGCTTAGAAGCTGACGATTCGTAAGTTTGGAGGGGGGGGGGGGGGGGGTATACTGTTTCGGAGTTGCAATCTTTAAAGGTATGAGGAATCACCAATTGAGACTGCAGGTGCTTGAGAACGGATAATTCGCTAAAACGAGGATGAGGATGAGGATGAGGATGATAATAAGAGTTCTTCCCAACGAAGCTCTAGTGTACACGTTCACCATCCGTAATCGAAACATGATGACTGTAATGCTCTATTAATGATTTCCCCGTAGAGGCAGAAATAGGTAAGCTTTACGTAAAGCTATCGCACAATCTTAGTCAGATCAAGATGAGTGGAGGAAGGTCCAAGCAACTGCATCATGGTTATTTACCCGCACTTAGATGTAGTGAGTGAGTGGGTCTGGCAATACTGTAGTGTGTTGGTAGCACCAGCCGGAACGCGATCAATGAGGCCTCAACAACTAACAGTTTCAACTATAATTCATCTCTTGATAGGAAGAAATGGAGAAAGAAAAAAAAAAAAAAAGAGACAGAGAGATAGAGAGAGGGAGAGAGAAAGAGAAAGAGCTACTTTTCCAACTTATACTAGTGATAGAACTACGCTTGAACTCCACAATGTTTTTTTTTTTTTTTTTTTTTTTTTTCCTAAGCCGTAGAGATCATGATCAATGTCAGGAGAAAGAACACCACTGACTGAGTAAAACAGTGCCTAGTAGTGTTCCCAAACCGAAGTTCGGGGTGTGTGACATTGATGATCCTAGAATCCAGTGTCTTTTAATATCCAATCATGAATATTTTCTTGCATCACTTATGGGTTTATGTACTCCAGATGGTTCCACTTCGGCTTATCGATACCCTACTATATAAATACCCTCAGGCAACCCTCCGTTGAACTTTGCTTTAAGTTTGACAGTTTTATGCCTACGCACAACTCTCAATAATCAGGCCATCTCACCATGAATAGGGTTATTTTTGCCAATTCAACTAGACGTGTCGCTACTTTGGCTTCACGTGAACTTTCTAGAAGTCTATATAAGTCCTCTTTGTTGCCAATTGTAACAAAGCGTTCATTCTCCATGACAAGACCTTACCTAAACAACACGATGAAAGCTCTACAATATTACGGCCTTGAGGATGTTAGATACTCTGCAGAAGTTCCAGTTCCAAAAATAACAAAACCCGATGACGTTGTTCTTAAGGTTGCTTATTGTGGGATCTGTGGTTCTGACTTACACGAATATTTAGATGGTCCAATTTTCTTTAAAGAAGCTGGTACACCACAGGGTGATAAAATATCCGGGAAGAAACTACCATTGGTTATTGGCCATGAATTTTCAGGCGTTGTTCAAGAAGTTGGTTCAAACGTCAAAGATTTAAAGGCTGGAGATCATGTTGTTGTTGAAGCAACTGGTCATTGTCATGACAGACAACATTACTTTACAGAAATCGAAAACAAAAGACAACACATTGATACTTGCCAGAGTTGTGAATTTGGCTACACAAACACTTGTGCTGACTTGAACTTTTTAGGTTTGGGTGTTGACAACGGTGGGTTAGCTCAATTCACCAAGTACTCTCAAGATCACGTTTTGAAAATTGATAAGAAGATCCCATTAGATGTTGCTGCTTTAATCGAACCATTATCAGTCGTCTGGCACGCTGTTGAGTTAGCGGGTTTCAAAGAAGGTGAAGATGCCCTAGTTCTCGGATCTGGTCCAATTGGTCTAGCAACTTTATTGGTCTTGCAGGCAAAAGGTGCTTCTAGGGTTGTTGTTTCAGAGCCAGCTACTATCAGAAGAGAGCAAGCTGTCAAATTAGGCGCTGTTGGGTTTAATCCAATTGAACATGGCGAGGATGCAGTTGCAGAGCTAAGAAAATTGGGCTCAAGAGGCCAAGGATTTGCCAAGTCGTTCGATTGCTCAGGTATTCAAGCAACTTATACTACTTCAATTCACTCTTTAAGAGCCCACGGAGTTGCATGTAATGTTGCAATCTGGCCTCATAAATCCATTGCTCACTATGTTATGGATTTGACTTTGGAAGAAAAAACTAGTGTTGGGTCATTAGGTTATCAAACTAAAGATTTCAAAGGTGTTATTAATGCGCTTGAAAGTGGAAAATTGGATGTCGAAAAGGTTCGCTCTTTGATCACTGGTAAAGTCAGTTTGAAGAAAGGTGTCGAAGATGGGTTTGTGGAACTAATCAACAATAAAGATAAGCACATCAAGATCTTGATTTCTCCAGAACTTGAGTAAATCCACTGTGACAGTGTATAGTCATGAACTTGATTTGACTCACAAGTAAACAAGTACTTTGATTATAAATATCTGATGACACTACACCTTTTTTTTTTTTATTTTTTTTTATGAGAGCTTGGAAAGAGATATCTACCTTTTAATTACGCTCTTAGGCAGAAATTCCCAGCAGAGATCGGTGATTTCCTAACAAAAGATATCTCATCTTATGTACAAATACAAACTGACGAAGTCATCGCTATACCGATAATCTATTATAACAAACAGTAATACATAGTGATGTATGACTTGATTATTGTATTGATAACGTAACGTTTTTCATGGGTTTATATACAAATGGCTTGGACTGATATCTCTAAGCAGCTGCCGGAGTTGGCTGATTATCATTCAAGTTCTTTGGGTCCAAATATTTCTCAAATGCTTCATTTTTCTCTTTGAAAGGTCTTGGTCCTAGTAATTCAATCATATCATTTCTTGTTAAAACTTCCTTCTTCAATAGTAATTGGGCAACCTTTTCAACATCTTCAGATTTTTCAGTCAGTAAATCGCGACATCTTTTGGCACACTCGTTAATAATTCTTGAGACTTCTTCATCAACAATGGTACCAGTCTCTTCACTGAATGGCTTTGTCAAATCCGAATCACCTTTTCTTTCATATGCTAGTGGACCAATTTTGGATGACATACCTAATTTGGTAACCATATTGAATGCGATGTTTGTAACTTTTTTGAAATCATCAGAGGCACCAGAGGTAACAGAATCAAAATGTAATTCTTCGGATATACGACCACCTAAAGCCATGGTCATACGGTCATTTAATTGATCCACACTTAGTAAGTAAATGTCTGGTGGTAAATACTGAGCATAGCCTAATGCACCTTGACCTCTAGGAATGATCGAAACTTTTAATAGTGGGTCGGCGAATTCTAAATACCAACCGCAAATAGCATGTCCGGCTTCATGATATGCAACAACTTTCTTTTCTTGAGGTGATAATAATTTAGACTTCTTCTCTAAACCTGCGATAACTCTTTCGATAGCCTGTTCAAAACGTTGAAATGAAACCTTGTCATCACCATGTCTAGCAGAAATCAAAGCAGCTTCGTTAACAACGTTTGCGATATCAGCACCAGAAAATCCAGGAGTTAAAGCAGCTAATTTACCACTCAAATCAACAAATTCTGGACCATCCTTTGGAATGTCTAGTAAGATTTTTCTCAAATACACTTGATAGATCTCTTTACGGCCTTCCAACTCCGGTTTATCGATCTGAATATGTCTATCAAATCTACCAGGTCTCATCAAAGCTTGATCCAAGACGTCTGGTCTATTAGTACCGGCTAAGACAACAACATGATCTGAACTTTGAAAACCATCCATTTCAACTAGCAATTGATTCAATGTGGTTTCCCTTTCATCATTAGCACCGGAGAAATTACCTTTGGAACGAGCTTTACCAATGGCATCAATTTCATCAACAAACACGATAGATGGAGCGTTCTCTCTAGCAACTTTGAATAAATCACGGACTCTTGAAGCACCCACACCAACAAACATCTCAACAAACTCTGAACCTGAAACCGAATAGAACGCAACACCGGCTTCACCGGCAGTGGCTTTGGCCAATAGAGTTTTACCAGTACCTGGAGGACCAGACAAGATTGCACCTCTTGGAATCTTACCACCCAATTTTTCATATTTGGTTGGGTTTTTCAAAAATTCAACGAATTCCATGACTTCTTCTTTAGCTTCGGCCATACCAGCAACATCTTTGAATTTAACTTTTACATCAGTTTCAATGTTAAATTTCTTCGCTTTTGATTTACCAACTCCAAAAATACCACCTGGTCCAGCACCAGCACCGCCTTGAGTTGATCTTTTAGTAATCCAGAACAAACCACCAATCATTAATAAAGTAGGCAAAAATTGAAATATAGTTCTAATCAAATGTCCTTCTTGAACGTAGTTGACAGGGATTCTGAAATCAGCATTGACATTGTTCTCGTCTTGAGCTGTCGATAGCTTACGTTCAAAGTTATCAATAGAACCAATGGAGAAGTAAAAGTACTCATTACCGCCACCATTCTGTTGACGACCATTGTCATTCAAAACAATACGGACTAAACTCTTATTGACAACAACCAATTTCTCAACAAATCCTTTATCTAAAAAGTTAGTTCTAAACTCTTGGAATGTGATTTCGTGTGAACCTTCAGACGAAGAGCTTGAATAAATCATATAAGTCAATGCTAAGAAAAATAACACAATTTCAAAAGGTTGAACTTTCAATTGGTAAATCTTGACATTTGGATCACTTTCATCCTTAATAAATCTCTTGCTAGAGTTCAGAGGATCTTGATCAGATTTTCTGACTTTTTCTTTGATCTCCTGTTCAAATTTTTCACGAGCAAATTTAGCATCTTCTAGTTCAGCTTTTTTTTTCAATTCATCAATTTCGCTTATTTTTCTATCAATTTCAAATTCAGATTCTTTTTCCTCCTTAGCTTTTTTTTGTAACTCTTCAATCTCTTTTCTCTTCTTTTCAATTTCTTCCGCAAATGAGGATTCTTTCTTTTCATGTTCAGCAGCTTGTTCATTTTTCAAAAGTGTAACATGTGCTTCTTCTTCAACTTCAGTGAATTTGATCAATTGGTCAATAGCTTCACGTTTGCCTTTAAATTCAGGGTTTTTAAACTGCTCTTCTGAGAGGGAACGTAAATATTTCAAATACTCAGATGGTCTTTGATCTTTATCAATAAGCTTCAATAAATCCTTTTCAAGTTGTTTAACATCCAGTTCCTTATCTAACGCAATTTTGTAATAAGTGACTCTAGTAAGTTCGTAAAATTCTATGTCTTTAATGACTTCATCTTTCTTGTTGTTCAAAAACTTTCTCAGTTTATCCAAGTTCACACCGCCATTCTTATTGAATAAATAAAGTGGAGATGCTTGATGGAAATACCTTATTTTGCTATTTCTTAATGAAGCTATTATCAGCGATTTTGTCTGTGGGTGTAATGATTGTGACACCAGACCTCTCGATGAAGCTTTGAGCAGCACAGAGTTGAGTCTGATCATTGTTGTTTAAGGTCTTGATTATATCCTATTAGCTTCCAGCAACTGAAACAAATACAAAAGCCTCACTTACTCTTTCAAAAAAAAAAAAAAAAGGTATAAACAGGAGATTTTGGTAATGAATTGAGAACTAATACCAAACCAACCCGTTCAAACCAACTCTTTCTGTTCCTTTCCAGTCTGTTTTGCAGTGCTTTCTCTTCCCGTTCAACTTTTGCCTTCGATTTCTTCACCAGCAAAAAAATTCGCGAAGAAACTTGCACCACAAAATTGCTTACGTAATTGAAATTATGTATTAGTACAGCATTTATTTCATTGTTCATTATCTATATAAACTAGCTTCTTTCGTATTGTTGTTGTTTTAGGATGGCACTTTTCACGTTCTCATCAACAACGTCCTCGAATATTTCGGATGGGATATTGGACAAGCCTGTGAATTTGGCTAGGTTTGGTGATTCCATGACAGTTTCGAAAATTAGCTTTTTTCTGTTCTTAGTTTGCGCTTCTTTTGGATCTTGTAACTTTCTATAAGTGACACGGTTTGACTGCGTTAGCTGTGGAACAAGCGTTATACCAGTGTATGGATCTCTTAACCCTCTACTTATAGCAGATCTTCCTCTCAATAGAATGCTTTCAAAATCCCTAGTAGCTTTAGCGTGTTGGAACATCCAAGTTTCCTCATCCATCTTATTTGCACTTTTCAAAGTCTTTACACTTTTCAACTCTAACGGCTCGTAATGTGCTTGTACCACAACAGGTGTTGTATGATAAACGCTTGAAGCACCATGCCATGCCACAAATTGATTTTTATTATAAGCAGTCCCATTAGGAGGAATTATATCACCAGGGTCTGCTAATTCACCTTCCACAACCCCTCCTCTTTTCTTGATTCTAGCCACATAGTAATCATCTATTATATTACGACCACCCACTATGATCTTGGCACCAAATTCTCTAAATATACTTCTAGCTGTGACTAGACCAATTACTCTTCCTTTGTATGAGTGTGGAATTATATCACGATCAATCAGATCAAATTTTTCATCTTGCGAAAGAACAACTTTCCACAATAGTCTATGTTTTTGAAATAATAAATATGAATCTCTAAATCCCATACATCTAGCCGGCTCTGTTGAAAGCATGTATAATCTTTTACCTCTGCCCTTGATTGTGAATGTTCTGACACGGAATTGTCTATCACCTTGTAGTTCGCCATCTTTTGATATTTTGGTTTCACCTTCTTCGTCTTCAGGTAATGCATACTCATCATTTAGAACATCATACTCTTTTCCGTCATCATCAATTAATGGAACAGGAGTAATAGCAGGCTTACGGCCCCTTCTTCCTTTAACTTTTGGTGTAGCTGTACCAGATGATGTTTTTTGTTTCTTTGCTGGTCTTCCATCCTCATCTTCCTCCTCCTCTTCTTCTTCCCCTTCTTCAAGATCATCAAGCTCTTCCTGCAGATCTTCAGGGACAGGTGTTCTGTTTTTTCTTGGTTCTTCGAGATCGTCATCTTCTTCATCCTCTTCGTCATCCTCGTCTAGTTTTAGATCAAAATCTTCATCTCCTTCAGGTTCTTTAAAGTCAACTGGATCTTCTTCAATTTTTGGTGAAGTTTCTTCGAGAGAGGCTGACTTTCTTGTGGCTGGAAAGTGTATTAGTATAGCTAATTTGCTGGTTCAAATTGGGTCCACAACATACATCTTCTAGGTGTTGATTCCTGTGGTTCTTTTCTTGCTGCCATTTGCCAATTATGTTGATTATTTACTTGTTCCTGATTTGAATGCTTTTCGTGTTTGTTTTGATTTTCTTTTCGAAGTTTTCTTTGTAGTTAAAAAAAAGACAAAAAAAAAAAAAAAACTATTATACATCCGAACACCATTAATAAATAGTTGGAATCGATATGTGAATTTGAGGAAAGACATACTTTTTTAAAATTCCAACAACTTGGTGATCCAAGCTCTACCTCTTCCAACTTCTAAAGCTCACTCGGTGACTATGTTACTAATTAGGTGGATATATTGCCGAGTTTTTATAAAAGAACATGAAATGTGTCATCATATAGTTTATAATCGGAACACTTGCTCACCTGTTCATGCGTAGTTCGATTCTAGTTATGCCTATTCGCTACATTTGTAATAATAGCAATAATATCGGAAGGATAACCCAAATGTATAGTCTAATTATTTAATCGAACTTGACCTTTTTACCTTCAAACTTAACATTCTTCTCGGCTTCTTTTTGTTTCAGTTTAGCTTCCCATGAAGGATGAACAAAATTCTTTTGTGGGACAGAAGATGCAACAACAACAGTTTCCCCATCCGGTGTTCTCTCAGTCCTAGCGCCCAAAGGTGCTTGATTACCACCAGTCATTTTCAAGGCTTTTTCTTCTCTCTTTTTCTGTCTTTCTTCATATTCTTTTTGTTTTTGATCTCTTAGTTTTTGTTTCTCTTCCTTGTCTTTCTTGATATGATTGGCACCATGACCATACTTCTGTTCCCAGATTTTTTGTCTTGCTCTTTGACCTCTACGATTCTTCTTTTCTGGCTTTGTGATCTGTTTAACAAGGTCATCATCTTCTGGATCTTCACCATCTGAAGCAGAATAGTAACCACCTTGTAGGGTAGGAAGATTGTATTCCTTTTCTTTCTTCTTCTTGTCTTTTTTATTTTCTTTAGTTTTTTCTTCTTTTGGTTTTGTAGATTCGAACAGTTCGTCCTCTGACTCTTCTGATTCTATTTCATTATCTGAAGGTTCTGTATCTGTGATTTCATTGTAATCAATGTTATCGTCTAGTTGAACCTCTTGGGCCTCTTCGTCATCCGAGGCAGCAACTAGCTTATCAAATTCAGAATAATCGTATTCTTCTTCGTCACCACTAACATCTTGACCAGCACTTCCCTCTCCCAAATCATCGCTTTCGTCATCAGATTCATCATCATCGGAACTAATATCTCTTTCTTCTTTCTTCAAAGCTTCCTCATCAGCTTTATTTTTCTTTTCAACTGGACCATTAATCAATCTGAAACTTAAAACTATGGTATCATTCAGTTCTTTGAAACACTTGTTGTTCATTAATTTAGAATACCAATTATTCTCTTCATTGGATAGTTCATTGTAGAACAAGGATGGATTCAGTTCATTCGACTTTTCAGTGAGGGCTAAGATAATCCACTCAGGTATGAATTTGTAATCATCTTTGTTATTCTGAATAGTGTTTGGACTGTAGATCTTTGTCAACAGTTTGACAACTCGTATTTTGGAGATCTTCTCAATGTCTAGACTTTTTAAAAACGAAATTTCTTTTTCAATCACTTTTTTAGAAGGTTTTAAAGACTTGATTAATTTTTTCAATTCTCTTTGGTACTTTGTTAAAGCATTGTGTAGTTTCTTATCAAAAACATCGCTTTTGACTGAATTTATTTGAGACTTAGCTTGATCCTGATCCAAAGTCAAAGGGATTAATTTGTGGTTTTTCTTGGATTTGAGGATTATTCTTGTCTTATTGAATCTTGGTCTTGCCTTCAGGTAGTGGTGCTCTAGTAGGTCCAGCTTAAAGATATGATTAGACATTGCAGGGATAAGATAAGGGAAAGTCTAGGTGGTAATAAGCTGGTTCAATTAAAAAGGTTTTACAGGTAGGAAGGAAGAAAAAAAAAAAAAAAATATTAAAATTCAACTATTGTTTAGGTCAGCGATGAGTATCACGTGATAAACCATGTGACTATAAGCTACAAAACTATCACGTGACTGTTTTTATTAGTCGACTGATGTTTCGATCACGTGAGGTAATTTCAATAAAGCGCTGTTTTTCCGACCGTTGGAGAAATTTCTTTTTCGGAATATCACGAAGAGAAAAGAGAGAAAAGCTCTTCTCTTCTTCCCCTCTGCAGCATTTGTTGTTTTTTTTTTTTTTTTTTTTTTTTTTTTTTTTTTTTTTTTTTTCTTCTCTGATTGTGATCATTTTTAAAGAAAATTGATGATTTCAAGTGGAATATTGGAGAAGAGAAGTTTACATTTGTAATACAGCTATTTAAACAGACAGAGATTCTTTAAATCCTGTTCATTTTTTTTTTTTCACATCTCTTCCAAATCCTGCCACTATTCTCAATATCAATCCTAGCCGCAGTTCACGAAATTTAGCGGCGATGAGCTTGAAAAGATCTTTAGCGTCTGTGTCAAGACTGAAAAACACATCATCCAATACCCAACTTTTCACCAATAAGCCGGTGGGGATTTTTAAAGGCATTCCAAAATCCCCGCCAGATCCTATTTTGGGTATAACTGAGAGCTTCAAGCAGGAGAGTAATCCTAACAAGATCAACTTGAGTGTCGGTGCTTATCGCGATCCTCTGGGAAAACCGTGGGTTTTACCTTCCATCAAATTGGCTAGTGAGAAGCTGGTTGAATCAAATAAAGAATACACAGCTATTAGCGGATCCTCCAGCTACAAGGATTTGGTCAAATGGTTTCTTTTCAATTCATTTGATCAAGGTGCTAAATTGGTAAAAGAAGATCGTATTTCAATCAGTCAATCGTTATCTGGTACTGGTGCTTTGAAATTAACTGCTGAGTTTTTGAACAAATGGCTGAACATTAATGATGTTTATATTCCTAATCCTACTTGGGCAAACCATTTGAACATTTTTCAAAATTCTGGGTTATCACCCCACTATTATTCATATTTCAGTCAATCCAGTAATTCCATAGACTTTGAAAAATTAATTCAAGATTTAGAAAATACAAAAGAAGGCTCTGCTGTGTTATTGCATGCATGTTGCCATAATCCAACTGGCTTGGATCCAACCTCTGACCAATGGTTGGGGATTATTGATGTTATTTCGAAGAGGCACTTGGTACCAATTGTTGACTTGGCTTATCAAGGTTTTGAATCTGGTTCATTGACTGAAGACTTACATTTGGTGAAGTTGATTGTTTCAAAAATTGAAGCGGGACTGATTCCAACCATGTTTTTATGCCAATCTTTTGCTAAAAATATGGGTCTTTACGGTGAACGTATTGGTTCATTATCAATAATCACACCAAATCAAGCAACAAGAGAGGTTGTTGATTCTCAAATGCAAAAAATAATTAGATCTATCTATTCATCACCACCAATACATGGTGGTAAACTAGTTGAGATTGTGTTGTCAGATCCGGTTATTTATAAACAATGGGAGGCTGATGTTTTGGTTATGTCTGATCGTATCAAAGCTATGAGATGGGCCTTGTTTGAGAGATTACAGAGAAAAGGTCACGATTGGTCTCACTTGATCACCCAAAATGGTATGTTTTGTTTCACTGGTTTGAATGGGCGTCAAGTTTTGAAATTGAGGGATGATTTTGGTATTTATTGTACTTTGGATGGAAGATTCAGTATCAGTGGGATCAATGAAGGTAACGTCGATTACTTGACTGAAGCGATCCATAATGTGCTCAGTAATTAGGAGGCCATAGTGCCTGGTGATTGTGGTAGCTCAATTTATTTATTACTTATTTATTAATATTCGTCTGGAGAGAAAGAGGAGCGTTAGATCAAGAAGAAAAAAAAAAAGAGAGAGAGAAAGATTGGAATTATTTATATTAAAGCTTAAATTTGTGTTTTACTTTTTAAATAAATTATAAGTCACACTTGGAGCTCCATTCGTGTTATAGCTGTAGAGTGTAGTTAGGTACAGTTTATTGGTCCTGAGTGATCTAAACTTATAAGTCTTTGGTCAAATACCTCGGCCAAAGTATCTTGATAATCTGAAGACTTACGAGGGTAAAAAATCACGTGAAAATAATTAGTTTTCCGGATCTGCACAGTCTCCAACACGAAAACAAAACAACAACAAAACTCCAATTTCACTAATAAATCTCGCTAAACAGAAAATTTTTTTTTTCCTTTGTCTTTTCTATACTGGCTATCATTCAGTTGATCACTTGGAAAACAAAGAGATGTCTTTCACTGCTACCACTGTCGCTACCACCGCTTTCAAAGATCAAAAGCCTGGGACCTCAGGGCTCCGTAAGAAGGTTACTGTGTTTCAGCAACCACATTACACAGAAAACTTTATCCAATCCATTTTGAATGCCATCCCTGAAGGTGCCAAAGGATCTACCTTGGTAATTGGTGGTGATGGTCGTTACTACAATGACGTTGTCATCCAGATCATTGCCAAGATCGGTGCCGCTAATGGCGTCAAGAAACTTATTATTGGACAGCATGGGCTATTGTCTACTCCTGCCACTTCTCACGTTATCAGAACTTACGACAATGTTACTGGTGGGATTATCTTGACCGCTTCTCATAACCCAGGTGGCCCAAAAAATGATCTAGGTATCAAGTACAATTTGGCCAACGGTGGCCCAGCCCCTGAAAGTGTCACAAACAAGATTTTCGACGAATCACTTGCTTTGACTGATTATAAGATCATTCAGGATTTGCCAGAACTTGATTTGAGTACTATTGGTGAAACTAAAGTTGGTCCATTAACTGTTGAAATTATTGATCCAACTGAAGATTATGTTGCATTCTTGAAGACAATCTTCGATTTTGAACTAATTAAAAAATTCATCTCAAACCAAAAAGGGTTCACAGTTCTATTTGACGCTTTGAATGGTATTACTGGACCATATGGTTATCGTATCTTTGTTGAAGAATTAGGGCTACCAGTATCATCAGTTCAAAACTATAAACCGTTACCAGATTTTGGTGGGCTGCATCCAGATCCAAATTTAACATATGCTAGAACTTTAGTTGATAAAGTTGACGCTGAAAATATCAAATTTGGTGCTGCCTCTGATGGTGATGGTGATAGAAATATGATCTATGGTGGTGAAAAGACCTTTGTTTCTCCAGGTGATTCTGTTGCTATCATTGCCGAATATGCTGATTTCATTCCATACTTCAAAAAACAAGGTGTTTATGGTTTAGCAAGATCAATGCCAACCTCGAATGCTCTTGATTTGGTTGCAAAAGCCAAAGGGTTGAATGTTTATGAAGTCCCAACCGGCTGGAAGTTTTTCTGTGCTCTATTTGATGCTAAAAAATTATCTATTTGTGGTGAAGAAAGTTTTGGTACTGGATCCAACCATATTAGAGAAAAAGATGGGTTATGGGCTATCGTTGCATGGCTGAATGTTTTAGCTGCTTACAATGAGTTATATCCAACTGAAGAGGCCTCAATCAAATCAGTTCAAGATAAGTTTTGGGACAAGTACGGTAGGGTTTTCTTCACAAGGTTTGATTTTGAAAATGTTTCATCTGAAGGTGCTAAATCGTTAGTTGATGCTTTTAGCCAATTTTTGTCTACTGGAAAGGGCACCAAATTCTACGATGATGTCACATTTACCGAAGTTGGTGATTTTGAATATACAGATCTAGATGGATCAGTTTCCAAAAATCAAGGTTTATATGCAAAGTTATCAAACGGTTTGAGATTCGTTGTTAGATTGTCCGGTACAGGCTCTTCAGGAGCTACAGTTAGATTATACTTGGAAAAATATTCAGATGAAAAATCTAAATATTCAGAGAATCCAACAAAATATCTAGCTAAAGATATCGAAGAGACTTTAAAATTCTTGAAATTCAACGAGTTCTTAGGCAGAGATAAACCTGACGTTATTACCTAAAGATCCACCAAGATCCTCTCATTAGCTCTAAAAAAAATAATTGCATCGCTTGTCCGTCACTCATTTGTTTATTTAAATTTAATTGATATTTTATTTAAATAATTCTTTTCTGATTGTTTTTTTTTTTGTAAAAAGTGCTCTTAAAATTTCCGTTCTCGGTAATTGTTTAAAATATCTGGAGAAAACAATAAAAAGTTTCCTTGCCAATCAAAACAATTCAGTATTGCCAACAGAATAAACCTCGTTCAACCAGTCCAGTCATAAATATGTCTTTTCTACTAAAACAATCATTCTCAACTGTCGCAAAATCGCCATTTTTGGGCAAAACTGCGCTCATAACAGGTGGATCCAAAGGCATTGGGCTTTCCATCGCAAAAGAACTCTCATCAAGAGGTGCCAGCATCATTCTAGTTGCACGTTCCAAAGATCTGTTGAGACACAACATTAAACATGAACTATCAACGATAGACAATTCACAGAGTCATACATACTTAGCCACAGATCTTCAAAACATTGATCTTATATATGAATCATTTCAATCCTCAAATGATTTGAAAAAAGTTTCTATTGTTATCAATTCAGCTGGTTTATCCCAAAACTCTTTACTCTTCGCAACATCCCCCTTAATGGTGCAAAAGCTCATAAATACAAACTTAACTTCTTCGATAATAGTCTCACAATTGTTGTTGAAGTCATTGTTGTCCAACAAGCCATCTTCAATCATAAATATCTCATCAGTGTTAGGCCTTAAGGGCACAAAGGGAACGTCCGTCTATAGCGCTTCTAAAGCAGGTCTAATTGGATTCACCAAAGCGCTAGCTAGTGAGCTTGGGACAAAACAAATTCGTGTCAATTCAATTTCTCCTGGATTAGTTACGGAAACTGAGATGGGAAAAGGCTTGTACTTTGACAATGCATTGAATAAAGATGGGGTTCCTGTTGACGATATAGTGAAAAGTGTCGTGTTTTTGTTAGAGAATGAAAGTATTACAGGACAGAATATTGTCGTTGATAATGGATTCGTATGCTAAATAAGATCGCCAGAAGCGGATTTGGAACGTTTTGGGGGCTTGATGTTGGTTACTAGTGCAAGATTATCCGGTTGCGTTAAAAACAACATTGTGAATTTGAGAGAGTGTGGATAGTGTTTCTTGAAAATGGCTTTCAGTATTATGAGTTGTTCTGGATCAGTTATCGGTTTCAAAGGTCTAATGTTATTTATGAAACGCTTGATGGTTTTCAGGGTTGGAATCAGCGTTCGGTATCCCATCTTTAATGATTGATAAACTTTACCCAGGAACATGATATTGTATATATTACCTTGTCTCATGATTTTGATAAACAGGGAAAGTTGCCTTATGACGATGACTTGTTCAGTTGATAATGTTTGTAGTGTATCCACTAATTTATGGCTGTTTTGCATTTTGACACAATTTTGCAAGATTATTGAATGGATGATCATTAGACATTGTTTGTAATGCGTATGGCGTTTGGTTTCTACTAAATGTTCTATAGTTTCTAACTGTGCAATGCCAAATGTTGGTACATCAATCTTTTTGTCAATATGCCATATCAGTGCTTCTTCAAAATCGAAGGAGATTTTCGAACTCAGTCCTTTCAAAGTTTCACATTTTTCCCAGAACTTATTAGGATCTATGTTCTCGATGTATAGTCCCATCAATAATCTCTCAACTCCATATGATTTACCCCATATTATCATAAACTCAATAACGTCTTGTAAAACATCCAGGTTTGCAAATAGAAGACCAATAGCATGCCCAAGCATAAGATGTTTCTTGTAGAGACTTATATTTTGGGTTTCATCGTACCAGCTGAGGATGAGTTTTTCTTTTTCTGAGACATCTTGTTCCATTATTAATTTTGAGTCTATATCATTCAATCCGAGATTAATTCCAATCTCCAAAGCACACTTTTCGGATAACTTGAGCATTGGAGAATAGTTAAGGGATATTATTGATTTGAAAGCTTCAAAAACGTCATCCAAATACTTCCAATACTCATCATCTTTTGTGAAAACTTTCCTTTGAGATGCCCATGTATCTATTGGATCAATGAACGTTGATAAATTTGCTGATTCTTCTTCTTCTTCTTCTTCTTCTTCTTGGTAGTCTTCGTCTTTGACCGTAAAATCAAATTTCCTCTTTTTATAACTCTTTTTAGCCTTGGTGTATGAGATAATGTGGTCTTCTAAGATCAAACTTTGCTCATTGGACATTAAAGAAGAGTCAGGATTAATGGTTTTCGATGTCTCATGTCTCAAAGGGTTGAAATTGGTTACATAGGTTCTTAATGTGGAAATCTTGGTTTTCAGCGGCCGCAGTGTCCTCAGACATCTTGTAGTAGACCATTCCATTCCGGTGATCGAGGCCAATTGAAGGGTACTTTTTTTTTTGTTTTTTGTAGGTATTAATGGAAACACTAGAAAGTAAACAATTATACAAAAACATCGTAAATATACTATAAAAGGAAATTATCCCAATTAGGAAAGGATGCGAATATTTCTTTTTTTTTTTTTTTTTTTTCTTCGTTCGGCCACGTTTAAAAATAAAAAAAAAAATTTTTCTTGAGAAACTGAAGAACTAATCAGCTCAACTTAACAAGTCTCAACAAATATTACACAATGATTATTTACACTGTATGTAATCTACCATTGCGGTACTATTGGAATCTTGAAATAACAAATCTACTCTTTTAATCGGTCACAAATGGACAGTGTTTGATTGATTTGACGAAGAGAGGTTTTTATTTCATATATCTCACTTATCAGCATTTAATCACAACCATGAACTAGATACTAATAAGTTAACCATAGGATATTGTCTCTGGTGATGAATTATTATCCGATGCTTACGACCTTAAATTAGTCGATGGTGTCATCTACGAAGCCAACTGTGATATGGTCACTGTTGGTGATGGTGATATTGATATTGGTGCTAACCCATCTGCCGAAAACGATGAAGATGAAGGTGTTGAATCTAATGTTGAAAAAGTCAACAACGTCGTTCACTCCTTCCGTTTACAATCTACTGGTTTCGACAAAAAATCTTTCTTGACTTACATCAAAGGTTACATGAAAAAAGTTAGAACCCACTTAGAAGAAACTAACCCAGAAGAAGTTGACACTTTCTTAAAAGGTGCTCAAGCCTACGTTAAAAAAGTTGTTGGTTCTTTCAACGATTGGGAATTTTACACTGGTGAATCCATGGACCCAGATGCCATGTTAGTTTTATTGAACTACCGTGAAGATGGTGTTACTCCATTTGTTGCTATCTGGAAACATGGTGTTAAAGCTCAAAAAATCTAAGAAGTTTTAATCATTTGCTTAATAATTTTTTAATTCCTTACAACTCCAAAAACATATAAATAAGTTGTTAGCCGTAGTATTCACTTTTTTGTAACTACTAACGCAGTGTTTTCTAATGATATTGCCCTGTCAACGTACTGACATAATTTGACATTATAGTGATTCGATGTCAATGTGAATTTTCTAGCCTCATCAATGATTCTTCTAGCTTTCAATCCTAATGTTTCTCTTTCCTTAATGTTCAATCCACTGGCATGATCAGACCCGTCAGTGTCCTCCATATTTGGTCTTTTACCATTGACAGCCCAACTTGCAAATTTCATTAGATGTTTAAATCCTTCTTCTTCGATGCCCCGTTTAAATAAATACTCCTTTGATAATTTCGGAAACATTGAGTAATCACAACAATGTCTACAACACATTGCAACTATCATGCCTTGAAAACGCTCATGGAGATTCTTGTTTCTTAGGATGCACTCAATGGTTAAATCTGTAGCAGCGCCACACAAATGTTTAGAAATCGCAACAAAATTCTTGTCGTTATTGAAGTTCTTCTCGATCACATCATCGATAAATAAATCTTTAATATCAATCTTTATTCTATGCACTTTATTTTTAAGTCCCTTTTCTTCAGCATCCTTGACCATTTTACCGTCAAGTTTCATTCTTGCCGGAGATCTATCTATAAGTAAGAAGTCTGCAGTTTTCCCGGTTTTATGAATGATGGATTTCAGCACATACCTTGACAATTCAGCTCTTCCACATCCAAACTCAATATAGTTCAAATCATTTGACAATAAATGATTTTGATCCAAGTGCGAAATCAGAGATGATTGTTGGATGGCATGCTTTTGATTTTGTAGTTCACTCATACGTTCTTCAACTCCTTGATGCTCTAACTGAATCAGTTCTAACTCAGTGTATTCTTCGTAGATTTTCTCGACTATAGGGATCCATTTTAGATAATTTATCTCAATATTCTGTTTCAATTCACATTTGTCACAATTATGGTTAGATCTGTACCATGATACTGTCTTAGCTTTTTCTGATTTAGCACTACATCTTTTGACATGGTTCTTCAGATCTTTTTCCCAAACAGTATGTCTTGGATCTATAGGACATTCTATTCTAGTGTCGTTTTCTTTCGACTTTAAATGCTCAGCACAATAAATGACATCTTTCTTTCTAGTAAGAGGACAACGTCTATTTTTTTTGGGTATTATGAATTCACACTGCAGTCTCTCAACTGTAGATTGTGTTCCTTCTTTCTCTCTTCTTCTTCTTTTGGCAGATATTCTTAGCTCTTGTGATGCTTCTGAAGGCATTTTTGGCACAGAATCTTCAGATATCGTCATAGAATGTAATTCAAATAAACAGAAGAAAAAAAAAAATCCACCCCAAATATATATATATGCAGCAGCACACTTCTTATACAGGTCTCTTGCTCAAAACTTTGGAATCGTACATAGAAAAGTTTGATGCAGTAAAAATTCGACTATAGAAGTCAATTCCGAGGATAAGTCACGTGATGAAAATCGGAAAATAATCTCCGAAGCGCAAAATCAAAAATTATTCACTTTTCCAATGGCAAATTCATCGAAGAAAATAGTAGAAAGTTCCAATCTCTTGAAGTCAAATCAGTCTGGGTTGTTGAATCAAGTAAGGTAAATGTCGTTTGGTAATCCGTTTTCTCAGAATTACCAGAACGATTCGGGCGCATTGGCTCTCGGTTTTAATGGCTTTGAAGTGTCTTTGAACTATGTTAGTGGATTGCCAGATCCAAATATTTTGGCCAATTCTTCGCTAAAATTGATCTTCAAGTCGCTGTTGAAAAGGGATGAGCTGACAAAGGAAAAAGCACTCGGTGAATTGGTTTCATTTGCTGCAAATACCGAAAACTTGGCTGAATTGAAAGATGATTTGGTGCTGCTAACTTGGATTCAATTATACCCAAAACTGTCCATTAGTGAAAGTAAGAACGTCCGTTCATTGGCTCATCAAACTCAGACACAACTGATATTGTCATTACAGAAGTCATATGCTAAATATTTAAAAGATTCTATTCCCGTCTTACTTACTGGTTTATATGATTTTGACTCATCTGTTTCCAACTCAACATTAAAGAACTTGGGTAAGGTTTTTAATAATGACCAAAACAAAATTAATAACATATGGGTTATCTTCCAAGATGAGATCTTAAACTTTGCGGATCAGGCATTGAATAAGGAAACAGTTGACTCATTGTCTGATGACAGATATGTACCTAGAGATGAAGCAGAATTGAAGTATCTAAGATTGGTAAATGCTACCATTTCTACTATATCACATTTAATCCAAGTTGGGTTCAAGGTGGCATCTGATAAACTAGAAAAGAATATTGAAAAGTATCAAGATTTCTTCCTGTATGAAAACCTATGGCATTATTTATTGGTCAATTCAAATCCGAATAGTCAAAGAATTTTCAAAAGTTTATTATCATTAACTGCTGCTACAATCAAAGTCAAACCAGAACTGTTGACAGAGAAAGCATGGAAACTGTTATCCAAAAGATTCTTGAAGTCGCTAACCTTTACGAACAAACTTGATAAGCAAACTCCAAATTTATTGTTATATTCATCGTTGGTTATACCCATCATTTCATCATTGAATGTTTTAAACGATGCGAATAAATCATTTTACCAATATGATAAGAATCACAAGGAGAGAGTTGTTGGGTTTCTGAAGCTTGGTTCATTAAGCTCTAACTCTTCTTACTACTCTCAACTATCAAAGTTCTTCAACAACTCACCAATCTTTGATACAAAGAATTTAGATGATGTCAAACTAATAGAGAAGATTTTGCGCGAGGATTTTCAAACTGAAGTTAAAAATAACTTGAAATTCAGAGCGGGTGCTTCTTTCATTGTTACGTCGTTGAGTACGTATCTTGAAATCGTTTCAAAGTTTGATGAGTCAAACATCCGTGAATTTGTTGATGATGCGTTAGCTATTCCAGGTCCTATTGTTTCTCAGTTTGTTGAACCGTTTTCCGAATATTTACCAGAGTCCATATTAATCGAAAAGTTATTGCAATTTTCGACTTCTAGTGATGCAAATATCAATATACTTCTGAAGGTCTCTACTAAAAGGCTAGTTAAGTTGACTGAAGTCTTATCGACATCATTGGAGTCATTAAGAGAAAAAGCAGATGAAGATGAGGAAGGTAAAACGTTTGAAAATCACAACTGTTTCAAGATATTCGATTTTGTCATCAAAGAAAATCTCACTGACTACAAGCACCAAGTTGAAGAATTCCTCGAAGATTTACCAAGTTTTATCACAACTTTAATAATCGATCAACCTGTATCTATCCTGATCGATTATTCTAAATCAAAACTTTACAACCAAGCTGCATTCATTGAGGTGTTTGATAACTTTCTTATAAAGTTAACATTCCTCAACTCGAAGGATAAGCTATTATCGCAACTAGATTCATTCCAAAACAAAAACGAACTGATTTTTAATAGTGAAGAACTGAAGAGCGCAGTTCTGGAAGTATCGTCAAGCTTCGATTTCTCAGATGATTCGTTATTCAAATCTCACCTAATCACTAAAGAATCTGCTATTGATTTGTACGAGTCTGGTAAAAAGCAATCCAAGGTGGAGAATTTTGTTGAAAATTACTGGAAATATAACTCACAAGATAGCGAGCTACTCATTTATTTACTGAAAAACACTTCTCTTGCAAACGATACTTTATGGACTAGTCCTTTAAAAATCGAAATGCTGGAAAGCGTTGAACAATTACTGAAAAGTGATGATGAAATTAAAAATATTTATGCTCAATCTTTGATAGAGGCTGCCATTAAAGGCGAAACAGGAGAACTCATAGTACACATTAATGACGTTTTAAAGGATAATCCTTCTTTACTGGATGCTTTGATTGGAGTTGAAGGTTTCGAAAAACTGCTAGTTTCATATAGCGACGTTGTTGATTCTAGATTATCATTAGGAAACCCATTAGAATCAAATGTGTATTTATTACCAACTGAAGAAAATTCCTTTCAATTTGATAAGTTGTTGCCAATACTTAAATACGGTATATTTTTGAGCAAGTTAGAGGTTCAATTCTCAGATGATTTGTTGATTTATTTGTCAGTTTTAGGCGAGATTTCGAGTGATTATGAATTCTTGGTTTCAAAATCTGATTTGCCGGCTGAAAGTACCGTTACATTCCAGAAAAGAGTCCGCTCTATTCTCAGTGAGAGGTTTGAGTTAGAAACTTTCAACTCTATTGTTTCACAAATAATCAATAGAGCCTTTAGCTCACCATTATTGGAACAGCTAACAACTGAAACGAACAAGATATTATCATTTTATAAAAACCGGTTACTGAAACAAATATTGAATACTAAGAAGCTAACTTCAATCAATGATTTAGATATTGAGAAATATATCAAATCGCAAATACGTTCCAAAGATATTCCATCGATCTTACTATTCACTACAGTTATCTCTACAATCAGAGACTTCTTATCGGATGACAAGTACGAAAGAATGAGAAATTTAGTTGGGTCAGAATTAATTGGATTGAGACCTTCGGAAATACTCTCCAATGGGTTGATCAAATTATCCATTTTTAATAATTTCATTGGACTTAATGAAACCAACGACGAATACCTACCATTACAGCCACAAAGGTTCAATATAATCATAAATGATTTTAACAACTGGCTAGATTCTGATGCTGCTTATGATCCTGAGTTCCAGACTATTCGTATTCAGTTATTGCAACTGGTGACTCGTTTAAATGGTTTGAAATTTGAGAAGTCTGACAATTTCAACGAACTGAGCTTCAGAATTTTGCAAGAATCTACCGGATTAATCATCGTGGGTGAAGGTTATGGAATGCTTGAATTGAAATATCATTCTTTAAAATTGTTCTTGACTCTCGAAAAGAAAAATGAGTTTACTAATGAACTGAAGGACGTTCGAGCTGAAATTATAGAATCATTCATCAATGATGAAACAACACTGATCAACCAATCCTTCATTGTTTACAACGAGTTGCTTAACAGATTACTAACTAAGGTTTCAGTTGCCCAATTTATGGACTATTATGATGTCTTGCTACTAAAATATCAGAAATCGGATAATATTCAATTGAGAAGATCTCTATTATCCATCATCTGCAGATTAGTTTTAGCCAAACAGCAGGATTTGGTTATTGAATTCGAGCTGAATAAAGACGAAAACGTTGAGCAGTTCAAAATTAACCAGTCTTTCATTGATAACATCTTAAAAGTGCCAGAGTTTATTGAAGATGACTACGAGAATGATGTCAAATTAATTAAATACTTATGGGATTGGTCATTGGTTTTACTGCACTTCAAAGAAATAACTTTGAGACTTCGTTCAATTTATATCCAACAGCTACAGTCAGATAATGATTTTTTGATTTCCAAGTTTTTGAACTTCCTTTCGGTCTTCGTTGTTAGTATTGAGGACAAAGGGTTGTTGAAGCAGATTGAAGACTCAAATGAGCTTTTCCAAGAGTATGACTTCTTAAATGATACCGATGATCTGTTCAAGGAAATTAGGGTCTTGGGTATTCACTTGTATTACTTAATTTTGACCTCGATTGGTTCTTTGAGCTCAAGTTGGTTCCATGATATTAAAGATCGTGGGTTCAAGTCAGATTTAGAACTGTTTACCCAAAAGTACATTTCTCCATCATTAATTCAAGATAAGATTTCCAAATTTGAATCCAAATCATCATCGTTCACTAAAGATCCAAACCTATCGTTGAAGATCAATCGAATCACTAATGAAATCAAAACAAGCTATCTGATTGACGAGCAGACACTGGAGGTTGTTTTCAAAATTCCTGCCAACTATCCATTATCAAATATAGAGGTTTCAGGACCACAGAGAATCGGTGTTAAGGAAAATCAGTGGAGAGCATGGTTACTAGCATCACAACGTATCATTTCTTTACAAAATGGTGAGATTTCAGAAAGTTTGGAGTTTTTCATGAAAAACGTCAGTTTCCATTTCAAAGGATTTGAAGAATGTGCTATTTGTTATTCGATCTTGCATCAAGATAACTCACTGCCTTCGAAAACTTGTGCTACTTGTAAGAACAAGTTCCATGCTGGTTGTTTATACAAATGGTTCAAATCAAGTGGTGGCAGTACATGTCCATTGTGTCGTGCGACATTCAACTTTAGATAGGTACATTCAATAATCAAACGTTCAAGAGAATATATTCCAAGTAGTTATTATCCATATGTGTCTCGTAACAGAAATATATCAGCATAAATGCGAAACCACCGTCGTCAAAAAAGTTGAGTGGTTGTGCAGAAAATCTCCGCGAATTATGAAAAATATCATGAAAAATTCAGAAACATTAAACTAAATTGGAAAAGAGTAAAAAAGAATCCGTTTGATTTTCCTTCCAAAGATGTCTGTTGCTACAAGATTTCGTCCAGCTAAATGGTTAGCCAAGAATAACTTTGGTCCACAGGTCTTCCTGTTTAGAAACCTGGAAAGTGGTCAAGTTATCTACTCACAACTTCCAACATTCACTGATTATCAAATCAATAAACAATTTCAAAGACCAAACTGGCAGAATAGAAAACCAACTCTACGTCGTGATATCTGGAGATTGATGGCTGTTGCTAATTTCACCAAATACGAACCTGCTGTTAGAGCTTACGAATCATTGGTTGAACTAAGAGCAATGAGGGACTTGACTCATAAAGACGTTGCAATGAGATTTAGACCAAGAAATAAAGACGGTAATATCTGGTATAGTGCTCAATTCAGACCTATTTACACACAAGAGGCTGTTGCTGATCTAGCCAGTGCTATCGAACATGTCCAAAGTCCAGTGACGATACAATGGGAAGATGAATGGAGAAAAGGTGATTTGAGTCATTGGGATAGTGAACTCGTTGAACATGAAACTTTGGATAGGGCAGGTCTTGAAACTCCAAAAGCGCTATTAGAACAGTTAAGAGTCAAAGCGAGAGAAGAATTCTTGAACTTAAGAAGACAAGAGGCTCTTGAGCAGAGTGTTAAGGCCAAAGAAGAAATTAAAGAGCTATGAGTTAGGATGATCGTTGAAGTTGCATTGTTTATCATCACATTTAGATGGAAATACTTATAAATAAAAATGTACATAGCTATACTGATAAAACAAAAATCAACGGGTGGGTTGTAATTGTACACTTATGCCCCATGTATGACACAGTCTTTGTTTTTCTCTTCAAACTACTATCACTACCACTACTACTACTACTACTACTACTACTACTACTACTACTACTACAAAAAAAAAAAAAGAAAAAAAAAAAACTTGCAAACACTTTAACTAATATTGTTATCTAATAACATGTCATGCTCTCTCATGAGCACTTGGTGAGATTAAAACTTAGTCAAATATCCACTTTTTAAGCACTCTCAGTTAAGAATTGCCAACAACGTTCCGTGATTTACTAAACAAAGAGGTTATCTATAGTATTCGGTACAGGAAAACACAAACTTCAAACAGTGGAGGTGAGCTAGCCACTCAACTCCAAGAATTGTTTTGAAACGTTAGTTTCTGAAACCAGGGCAGCAGACTTCAAGTTTTTTATAACATGATCATTTATTTTATTTACTAATTTATAGATTTTTAACATAAACAGGAGAGACTTTGCTAGTATTGGAAGACCAGTATTAACACTCGATGTAAATAGTACTATGCATAGCTCCTCATCAAGTAACTGGCAAAAGTACAAGAAGTCTGAAAAGATTAGTGATAACTAGCGAGTCAGAGTCTTTAATAAGGTAGAACAACTTTTAACAAAAAAAACAAACAAACAAACAAACAAAAGCTCCCTTTTTGAAACCAATATTCCTATAGTAGCAGTAAGACTGATAGATACACAATGCTTACTCTGTTGAGATATCGAAGTGTAGTAGTTTAAACTTTATATCCTTATTGACATAAACGGAACCGGGTAACATTAATGGGTTTTCTTTCAATAAATGTCATGGATTCTGACATTTTAGGCATGAATAGAAAAAAGACGAGCAGACTTCGATACCCTCCAAAAGTCCCTCGAACCTCGTCCAGATTATGATCCTTTTTTCAGATCTGGTGTGCTGTTTCATTGCCAAATCTGGCTTTTACCTTAGGCTCTGATTTCAAATTTAGTGGTCACATCTAAGATGAAACAAGAAATAGCATTAAAAGTGTTTCATATTTGTTTCACTTCAACAAAGACAACAAAGGGACGGCAAAGAAATAAGAGATGCTTATAAAAGCAACTTCAGAATCCTTTAAGTGAATTTTTGGCTTCCTTCTTGTAGTAATGGTATCACAACTTCATGATTTTAAAGCCATATTTACAACTTCGTGATAGATTATCACAGATATGGATCAACAAATATTCCGTTTTATTGATTCTCATAGCATTGAAACTCGTTCTGTTTTACAACTCGTTAAAGTCATCCATTACAACAACAAGAGACTATACTTTAAATTCATGTCCAACTATAGACTCATTTGCATCCAGTGCAATCTCCATCCCACATTACCTTTCTAAATCTGCAAATTATATGATCTTAAAGTCAATGGATGAGATGAATCATATAGCTATGGATGGCTTGGATCTGATTATCACTGGTTCCGAAAACATCATCATTTTTGCATTGGAGATGATCGTAGGTACATATGCTTGTGTGCTTATTGCTGCCGTTGATGGGGCCGTTGATGCTGCGGTAAATTCAACAGAGAGTATAATATCCTGGGTTAATGATACATTGGGAGATATCACTGATGATGTCGAAGATGGATTGACTGATCTATCTAAATTTATCAATGAAATAGTGGATACTTCTGAAAGTGTGAAGGATTTCTTTACTGGTGATGATGATGAAGAAGGTAATTCAACAATTACAAAGGTTAATATGACTATCTCATCTCTGAGAAATCTAAAAATTCCAAAATCTATCGACTCAAAACTGGAAAGATTGAAAAATGATACGCCTGATTTCGATACTGTTAAAAATAAAACTGAGGGACTAATCAAGATTCCCTTTGAGTTGGTCAAAAGTGAGATTTCAAACTTTACTTTGATCACCTCTGATGATGAAGATGAGTTGTATGTTACTCCTTTGACAAAATCAACTATCTGTTCAGACAATACTGACAAGATAAGTGAGTTTTACGATGCAATAGACAACGATATTGCTACAACGCTAAAGATTCTAGTCGTTTTATTGATTTTGGCTGCGTTATTGGCACTTGTCCCATTGGGTTATGAGGAGTATAGAAACTGGAGGAAACTTCAAGACTTAAAGAGGGATTATACACATGGTGAAGTTGTAAGTCCTATTGATTCCTATGAGAGAATCTTCAATAAATACCCAACAAAGTTGGGCCTTGTATTAAGCTCCAAAATAACCCAAGTTCCAGAGAAACAAATAAAAATAAGATGGATGACTGCCTATATATTTTCCTCAAAATCACTGTTGGTGTTAGGTATGGCGTTTGCTGGAATTTTGGCTGTTGTTCTCCAATTCATATTATTGGAGATTTTGAGTAAATCAATACTACACAACAAAACATCGTTTGAAGCCATAACTGATGGCTTAACAAAAAATATTACGGAATCCATTAATAAGTGGACTGAGCTCACCAACTCGTATATTGAGAGTAGAGAAGAATCAGTAAATGATGACTTGTTTTCATGGGTTAAAACCGCTACTGATTCAGTCAATGATACGGTCTCTGCAGTTGTTGATGACATGAATGAAGTGATATCTGATGCATTTAATGGGACAGTGTTATATTCTCCAGTGAAGACCGTGGTTGGATGTGTTATTGAGAGTAAATTAATTAAAATTGAAAATGGCCTGACTTGGATTTATGACCATGCTGAGATTTCATTCCCTAGGGTCAATCAAAGTTACATTACTCAAGGTTTGGGAAATAGTTATGGTAATGTCACAAATTCAGGTCCCATTTCTAAAGCCAGCGGTATGGTTCAGAATGCTGAGGACATGATGGGGAAACTGTTGAAACTAACAGTCAGACAATATAAGAGAAGTTTAATGTTTGAGCTTTATATATCCATTACAATACTGGGGATTTGGGCAATTCAGGTACTGATTGCTTTCATTATATGCTGGTATGATAATAGATTTGGTTTTTCTCCAACAGAAAGTACTCTAGATTTATATAGTAACGAAGTCAAAAATGAGAAATTACAGATAAGTTACCCCAAGGAGCTGACAAGAGTGGAAAAAGAACACTATGGGTATCCTTTCAGTGCACCATCAACTGCAACTGTTAATAGGTTTCATTCGAGGAATCTGACTGGGGATGGTTTGAATGCTGTTTCTAGTAATACTCCAAATCTATTGACAAAGTGTGAAAAAGGTGATATTTTCTTTGATGATCAAAACACTTACAATCTCTCTGGTGGCGAAAATGATAACGTTTATCTGCCTTATTGGAAAAGAGATAACTATTTCGATTCAAAATAATCAAAAATGGCATAACTATATAAATGTTCTCTTTATTAGTATTGTTCTCATTTCCATTACTAATACTTTACATAATCGATACTTCGTTTCACCGTCCAACGTCAAAAATCGACAACTCAAGCAAATCTCCCCCAAAGAAAGAAATCTAATCTTACCTTTGAAGCACATTTTAATTGTGATTTTTGTGAGCCCAATACAGTCAAGCTCAACCACGTATTTTTGATTGCTTTTTTGTTTTTTTGATTACCGATCACCCAAGAAATGGCCACTATTGAAGGTCTTTATTTAGCTGATGATCGAGAGTGAGTACAATGCCTTTTAATGATTGGATCCATAAGGATAGGGAATTTCAAGTCAATTCTTGATACTAACAGCACTCACAGTAACTTAATATTCGAATACCCTACATCCTCAAGCTCACCAAGTCTCAAAACAATTTTGACAATCATCAATGGTATTGGTTATCAGAGTTTGCAAAATGACGCTATTGTTGAAATCTCAAATACTGGTGCCGTCTATAGGTTTGCTCAAGGTAGAATGGTCCTATACGCATTAGTCCAACGTCAAGTGAACTCAGACTCTCTCAGGTTAAAGACTTTAAAATCTGAGAATTCGGATTATGATAGTGATTATGAGAACGCAGGAACTGATGATGATTATGACAATGAAGAGCAGAAACAGGACACCCAACACTTATCCACAATTAATCCTAATCTATTTTTTGTGTTCCTGGAACGCGTCTTTGACGTATTGAAAGATTATTTTGGATCTTCTTTAAGTCCCATTAAGATTGAGGCAAATTACGACGTAGTGTGCAATTTGATGCAAGAACTTATAGAAGGCGGTTATCCCTACGTCAGTGACATTAACACTTTGAAAGACTTAATTCCATTCAAGTCCACACTGGGGGCTAAGTTGTTATCAACCACAAATCAATTGGCTCGAGGCTATGCCACAACTTCAAACTCCTCCCTTCAGAATTTCTCAACAAACCTTGATAAAAGAGTCCCTTGGAGAAAGGCAAATGTCAAATATACCAACAATGAACTATTTGTTGATATAAAAGAAGAAATTAATATTATTTTATCGCATCAAGCGTCGAGAAAAACTACAAAGTACAAGTCGTCGACCAAGTTAGTGCCAACAATTGCGGTTTTAAAAGGTGAGATTGATTTCACTTCACATTTGAGTGGAGTTCCAGATATTCAGTTATATTTGAATTTGAATGGTCATTATTTGGGTATTCCTGCTTTCCATAGATGCATCAGAGTGGACAGATGGGTCGGCAATGAAGGTTTATTATCATTTATTCCTCCAGACGGGCAGACGACAATTATGAATTATACTATTGACCTGGATCAGTATCCGTTATCTAAACTTCAAAGAAACATAGGTCTTGTGAACGCTGATTACAAGGAAGGATTAGGTTCAAAGAAAAATGAATTTGAGATATCTTTAAATTTAAACCTATTCAAGAATGTTTCTAAAATTGATGATCTGAAAGTAACAATTACGACTGAGCCTGAACAAAGGATTAAAATTTTAAGGTTGAGTCATGGTGATTTCCAAACAAAATCTATTGGGAAATTCCAATGGATATTCGATCCTCATACAAGTTTAGGTATGAACCCTATACTGAGGGGGACCATTGAAGTAGAGGAGGAAACCTACTCCAATGGTAATGGAAACAATGAAGATGATGAAGGTAAAGCCGACTTCCCTAAAAGTACATCCATCTCTTATTCAAATAAAGGATCATTGCCTAGTGGGATTCGCGTGGAGACCTTAAAGATTGTTAAAGGCATGAGCGATGTTAAACCTTATAAGGGAGTGAAATATATGACAACAACAGGAGATTTTATTATACGATGAACCAAAAGTTGGTCTAATAGTACAGCTTTTATCAAAATAGAATTAAATTAGTTATTAGCATTAAAATAAGACTTGATCATGTCTTAAAAAAGTAGTTTAAGTTTGACAATTAAAACAAAAGTAATTTGGAAGAGTAAACAAAAAAATAAGAGTAAAGGGAGAGCGAAGGAAATCAATAGACTTCAATGTATCCATCCTCAGTTGCAGAGGTACTTGGGAAATCCCAATCATTGCAAGGAGCTGAGTGTCTAACAAACTCATAGATATGTTGATAAACAATAGTCAAAGATAATGGATCGTCTATGTTATACTCAAATGGAGAATTCTCGAAATTGTCAGAAGGTCCCAAGTAATCAACGTTCTCTTTCAAATGAGGGATTCTAACTTTAGTGATTTCAAACTGTAAACCGGAGTGGGTATACCCAGGACCAGGAGGCAATCTTGGAACAATATCAGTTTGTTGGTAAACTCTTGAAAAGGAAGGAATTGGCAAGTCACCACCTTTATAAACGACCTTAGCATTATGCTCAGTATTGAATTGCTCATCAACGAATGCATTCCATGATGGATTACCAATTCTTAAAGAGGCATATGACACAGCCAATGGATTATGGCCTGCTAACAAGAAATCAATACCAGCAAAATAGACATATCCACCACCTAGAGATTGACCGGTGACAATCAATTGGTAATCTTTATCCAAGTATGGTTTAGCAGCATCATAAATTCTACCGACCAAACTAGCATATTGTGAATAGACACCACAATGGACAAGACAACCTTCACAAACCTGGTCGTCAAGGAGGTCACCCATTAAAGCTTTAGCTTCTTCAGTAGTGGTTTTTGAAGTGATACCGGCTAATGGCTGTGAACTGAACTTCTCTATGTTTGGTAAGACTGGGACGTATGGACAGTAAGCAAACGTGACATCAGTCAACCAATCACCAGCTGAGATCGAACCTCTAAAGGCAACATAAACTTTTTTTTCACAATGATTGACACCGACATAAGCTGTTCCTGATATTTCACCTTCTAACACGCTTGGTTGGAAAACTTCAATAATTTCTGAACAACCTTCATCGTCTCTACAAAATTCAACCTTTGGACAAGCATCTTCCAATGAACCAGCACGAAATTTCTTATTCAGTATGTTTGCACAGTAAGAAATTTTGGACCATGGAGCAATTCCGACTAATGTATCATAGACTGAATCACTCCATGTTTGGACTTCTTTTTGCTCTTCATCTTCATCTGGAACTGGGGCTTTTTTTTTTGGTCGTTTAGGCCAAAATCCAGCAGCATTTACAGCATCAGTTTCATCGTGGTCAATGGCAACATCGGTTTTATTGTGATCAATAACAAGGGCTTGTAATAATGGGGCAAGTGCTAATATAGCGGACAACGAGATCAACTTCATCTTAGTTTTTTTGTATTCTTCACGATAATCGAAAACAAATAATTCAAAACTGAAAAGACATCAATGGAATCATACCCAGATATATATAGACACCAGTTTAATGTATCTGAGTCTTTTACAACATCTCGCATGAGAAAAAATGATGTAGGTGAGTGTTATAGTTTTTGTTGAGAATGATATAGAAGAACGGTGAACCAACTGCTGTTATAGCGGGGGAAAATAAGTGCGTGAGAACTGGAAATTCTCATCTTGAACTCATCTTGAACTCATCTAAGCATCTGCAGCTCATTTTATAGGAAACAGAGAAATACCTTTTTAACGAAGATCTTACAAAGATCTCACAAAGATCTCACAAAGAGCATAAAGATCTTAGGAAAGGCTCACAAAGACAAGACTTCAGGTTGTCGTCAAACATCAATATACACCAATAAGCCTCTTCCATAGTTAGTTCTCAATTCTGATTTCTCATAAGTGGTATTACCCCTATTGCCAATCCATAGATAATCCAGCACTATTAGAGAATTTGTTCTTTTTGTCTCTATAAATATCTCAGCTCTGAGAAATTATTTATCGCAATTCGCGATCGGAATATTAACATATTCATCGGAATTTTATTCGTTAACATTACGAGCAAGTAGTTCAAGCCAGAGTTTGATATATATTGCCTATATGTTATTGAGCGGACGATGAAATCCACTCAATCATGGGTGTAAAATAATCCCAGTCTTTGTTTATGGCAATTAGATGGCTAGATCGTTACAAGGCCATGAGATTCTGATGAATTCATGTAGATGTTGGTATAGAACCAATAAAGCCAATGGATCACTAACATCAGCACTAAGAGCATCGTTTTGATCAGGGTCAGAGGCTCCCAAATATGAAACGTTTTCTTTCAAGTGTGGTAATCTCAATTTGGTAATTTCGAATTTTAGACCAGAATGTGTATAGCCTGAACCTGGAGGTAATCTTGGGACAAGATCAGTTTCCTGGTAAACTCTTGAATATGAAGGAATTGGCAAGTCACCACCGTTACCAACGACTGCAGCGTTGGCTTCGGTATCGAATTTCTTATCGACAAAAGTATTGAAAGCTGGGTTACCAACTCTTAAAGAGGCATAAGTAACAACTAATGGATCGTAACCTAACAATAAGAATTCAATACCAGCAAGAGCAGCATAACCACCACCTAAAGAGTGACCAGTAATAACTAATTGGTAACCATCATCTAAGTATGGTTTAGCACCATCGTGAACTTCTTGGATGAATTGGGATAGAGCAACATAAACACCACAATGGACGTAACAATCTTCACAAGCAGAACCATCACTGTTAGCTTCAATTCTGGAAACAACTTCATCTGTAGAGGTGGTAGCATTAACATCGCTGAACAAAGTAGCATTGATGTTTTCATTTTGTAAAATTGGAACAAATGGACAGTAACCGAACAAAACGTCAGTGATGAAGTCACCAGCAGTCAAAGAACCTCTGAAAACAGCGTAGACTTTCTTATCTGATTCATCAACAGCAACATAAGCAGAACCAGAAATTTCCAATTCTAATAAGTTTGGATGGTCAACTTGAACGACGACGTTGTCTGAATCTTCACAGAATGAGACTAATGGACAAACAGTTGAAAAGGCACCGGTGACGAAGGTCGCATCGATGGTACAGTACGCAATTTTAGCGTAGTTGGCCAAGTAGACTAGCGAGTCATAAACAGCATCGCTGAAGTCAGCCTTAGCGAAAATGGAGAAGAACAATAGTGAAAGCACGAAAAACTTCATGGTTAATGGGGTATGAGAAGAAGAACAAGAATCAAAACAATCATCTTAAAGGTGGGCATTCCGCTCTTTTATACAGTGCAGACTGGAAATGCACCAGCTTTACAAATTACGAGACACACCCAAGATCACTCAAATCAGGAATTCCATCGTAGGACCTCATTTGGTGATTTGGTGAATCTTGAGAGAGACCCTATTTGTGACCTGTAAGGGTAAAGCTGCTTTAGAATTCCATCTGCATATTCTTCTGACCTCGATGCTGCCCAAAGGATTGGCGTTTTCGGAAAAGAAGCATTTTTAACACCGGTGCAAAAACCAACACAAGATGTAAAATAAGAAGAACAACAAGAACGTGAACAAGACCAATTCAGTGGTTCCAATATAATCAAGATAGTCATTCCTAGAGTGTCCTAATGAGCATCAATGTGCTAGCATCCCCAGTCACTAGCAAAATTACAGCTACCAGTGCGGTGGATACGCCTGTTACAGCCGTTAAAGAGCTTGTCGAAAACGCCATCGACGCACAGTCTAAATCAATCAAGATCGCCATTTCCAGTAGCGCCAACTGGATTTTGGTAGAGGACGATGGGGAAGGCATTTCTTGTGACTGCGCAGGGAAAGTTTGCCAACCAGGCGCAACTTCAAGGATTAGGGATTTGGGAGACATTATTGGGATTAAAACTCTAGGCTTTAGAGGGGAGGCACTTCACTCAATTTTGATGCTTTCCAACAGTGTTGACTTCGTCTCCAGGAAAGAAGGGGCCGCTCTAGGAATGGCTTGGAATGTCAGTGCTGATCGTAACGGTCATGTCTGTTATTGCGGTACACGAAATGTTGCAGCTAGCAAAGGTACTTCGGTTATTATTCAAGATCTGTTTGGAAGATACCCTGTTAGGAAAAAAATGTTTGCGAAGAGGATTCAGGCCACCCACAAGGCTCTTGAGGAGTTGGTGGATACGTACTCATTAATTTATCCCGAGATCAGATTTGAGTTGCAAAGGGTTCAGCTCAATAGCCAGGGGAAAATAACCAAAGCTTTGAAGGCTATTGTTAGATTACCCCATAAATTATCATCACCTCATGTCAAAAAGGAGCTTCTATTCGGGATTAAAGATGCACGCCATGTTAATGTGATTGAGTCTAATTTCAATATGGGTGGTATTTCTGTTTATTACATTTTTCCGGTTACAGATGGCCAATTGACTAGAGATACGAGTGACCATAAAGTCATCAGTATCAACAAACACATACTTAGCCCCACTTTGTCTGTCGGTAGAACTGTCAATAAGATGATTAAAACAGTCTACGATTCATTAGGTTTGGTTTGCCCTAAAACATGGTTTTTGGACTTCACTGTTAATATGGATCAAGATTTTAAATTGGACTTCAATATTGAACCTAAAAAAGATGATTGTAGTATTGAGCTGTTGAAAGATGATAGTTTTAAGCTTCACTTGCAAGATCAATTGAAGATTCATATGTACGAACCGCAAAAACAGGTTGTCATCCCCCAATCTTCGAAACAACCGGAAATACAAGATTCAGTAGGGTCCAATGCACCAGTGACTATATCAGATGAGGAGTCGGAAGAGAGTCGAGAATTACAACCTAGTGAAGAATCGAAAGGCCAATCTCAAGAACATACAACCAGCTCAAATGTCACAGAACTGGACAATGAATGGTCACATGCTATGCATGATGTGTTGTCTTCTGAAACTGATTACTCGACGCTTGTTTTATCTGATAAAGTCATCCCACTGAATGAAGATTTCGAAATTGCAAATGACATCAGTATTTCAAATCCTTTTATCTTAGCTAAGTTGGCTAGTGCTGGGAGAAAAAATTGGAAAGAACGACCATCTTGTCATCCATTGGAATTATCAAAAGCGAGTTTTAAGAGAGATTTCAGACCAGATGTTAGCGTTGAATTGAAGCCCTCTATTATCAAACCAACGAAAGCAGTCCAAAAAATCTCTAGCCCAATCGCTCAAAGAACATCAAAGTCCCCAATTAATCGGGTTGTAAAACAACCAACCAAACGAACCCCCAAATCAATTGCAACTACTAAAAAAGTATCCAGGGCCAGCCCATTTCTCCATGTAAATCACATGAATACTAACTCCCCATTTAAAATAACTCCCAGATTCTCATTGAGAATCACTAAAAAGATCCAGAACTATCACAAAACAACCATCTTCAGCCCTTCCACAGTCGATATCACGGGATGCGAAGATTTCGAACAAATCTATACACGTGAAGATAAACCATCTCCGAATATTATCGGGTTCTATGAAGAGTACAAAGGCCAGAAAGCCAATGTTTCACGTGGGACGTTCGCCCTATTTCATCTGAGCTAATTTATGTGTTACGAATGTACTATATACCATCTGAAGGTATTATATACCATCTGAATGTACTATGCTAATGAATAATGAGTCGCATTTTCCGGTACTGGTTGTAGTTAACTACTGAATGTTGTTGTTGTTGTTGTTGTTGTTGTTGTTGTTGTTGTTGTTGTTGTTGTTGTTGTTTTTTTTTTTTTTTTGGTTTTTTATTTAATGTTCGGACTTTTACGAACAGCAAAAGAAAACAAACGCGATATCAACCATTACCCACCATGTTGAAAGAGTGCAAAGTGGTAGAGAGAGATTTTTTATACAGATGGATGCTCAATGAAGTAACAAAGTACTACCATCCAGGAATGAATTTCCGGGATTTTGGAGGAAAGCAACGAATCGTACAACTTGTAAGGGTAGGTTTAAGTCAACATACATCTATTCGGTTTTCCAAAGGAAAAAGAAAACACAATACTAAGACAAAACATTAACAGTACTTGCAACTTCTGCCTACAGGTGAATTAGTGGCCATGCTGTGCGACTCTGTGCACTCGATGTACGGGATCATCACAGCTGAGTGCATTTCTGATTTTGAAAGGTTAAACAGGAGTAGAGTCACCGAGTTTTCAAAAGACTGTTTGATTCTCATTAGGAAGCTTGAATTGAAATGGTTTTCAAGGACTAAGTTTAATGAAACGTTTGGATTCAACGAGAATGGTACAACGTTCATGTTCGGGATTGTGCAGATTGGAGAATTAGAAATTTTTGATATAAATCAAGTTACTTTGACGAAGAGGGTTAAAACTATTTATGACTGTGATGAGTATAATGAGATAGTTAGACCCTTGATTCACTAATTTTAAACGGATTTGTGAAATTGCAAAAAAAAAAATGTTTATTTACATAACTGTTTCTAAAATGTTTTTTTTTTATATATTTACAATCAAGCCTTCTTACCTCTTGGTCTATCTTTGACTTTCAATGGATTAACATTTTTCCCTCTTCTAGTTTTATAACCTTTGGCCAGAGTACCCCATGGAGACATTGATAATTTATTAGATTTGGATTTACCTCTACCACCACCGTGAGGATGATCACATTTATTCATAGCAACACCACGAACATGAGGTCTGAACCCTCTATATCTTGCTCTACCAGCTTTCCCCCATTTCTCATGTTGATGGTCAATATTTGATACAATTCCCAATGTAGCACATGCATCAATATGAACATATCTATGCTCTCCACTTTGTAGTTTGACAATAGCTTTGGATTTATTTGGTAATTTTTGCATTAATCTCCCATAAGCACCAGCACTTCTACAGAATTTTGCTGGACCATCCTTTGTTATACCAATGGCATGTATAATTGATCCAATAGGAATCATGTTTAATGGTAGACAGTTACCCTTTTGATTTGTTCTGGCTGATAAAATAGCTGGATCAATTTTTCCTCCCATTTCTTTCAACAAATCTTCTGGAATACCACTTCTATAACTTTCAATAACATCACCTGCTCTAAGGCCATCACTCGCTAAGATATAAGTAATTTTCTTCGTTTTGACATTCTTGACTAAGGCAATATGAGCAGTTCTTGTCGGATCATATTCAATTCTTAAAACTCTTTGGGCACCGGAATCCAATCTATGAAAATCAATCAATCTTGCACGACGTTTAACACCACCACCTCTGAATCTTGTTGTGATATGACCAGTGTTATTCCTACCACCAGTACCTCTAATAGCACGCGTTAAAGGTTTATAAGCAGCACCCTTCCATAAATGAGGATAAATTGGAGATCTATACCATCTTCTACCAGGGGATCTTGGTTTATACTTCTTAATCTCCACTATAGTTTTGGCAACTTTTCTACGTCTTTTGATGATTTCATCTTGTTTCTCCAATGCTGTTAAGTCTGAATCTCTTGGCGGAACTGTGAGAAGGTTGGATGGTGATAATAGAATTTCCGTTGGTTTTGATAATTCCTGTTCTTTGGTGATTGTTGAAACTGTTTCAGAAGAGGCGAATCTCAACGGATGGAAACTGGATTTGAAAAGTGATTTCTGGATGGGAAGTACTCGTGACAGCACGACTCTTCTTAGAAACATTGTTTATCCAAGTAGAAAAAAGGGACCAACAAGAGGAACTTCTTTGGGTTAGGCTTGTGAATTGGATTGATATTGAAGCTTTTCGTTGATGCGATTTTTTTGCGTTCAGAATTTTCCAGCTTTGTTACCCGGAAAGTGGAATTTGATATGGGATAATGGCTTTTAAGCGTAGTTTTAGCATGTGTGCTCTGGAGTCTTGGAGACTTGTCTGCAACTATATGACTACAGTGTACAACATTTACTAAGAACAAGCTCAATCTTGGTTCTCCCACAGGGAAGGCTTCCCAAATTCTCCATCACATTATGTCCCAGTGCAGCATAACTATTTCCAAACTCAGTAATTTTCGCGACCAATCATCGTCAAACAAATAAAAAAATCAACGAATTTTCAGCCAAAAAACAAGGCCAAAGCAAAACACCCCTGAAAGGAAAGAACCAACAACCGTCATAAACAACAACCAGCCAGTAATGTTCAGACAATTCACCCGTCAAATGGCCACCGCTGCCAAAACAGTCAGACCTCCAGTCCAATTGTTTGGTTTGGATGGTACCTACGCCACCGCGTTGTACACTGCTGCCGCCAAAACCACTTCTATCGAAGCTGCTGCCAAATCTTTGAACGCTTTGAAATCAGTCGTTGAAAGCGACTCCAAGGTTGCCACCATCTTGGGCAACCCAGCTTTGTCCTCCTCTGAACGTGCCATTGTTGTTGAAACCTTGAACAAATCTGTTTCCTCCATTGATGGTTCTGTCTCAAACTTGGTCAAAGTTCTTGGTGAAAACAACAGATTGGACTTGTTGGAAAGTATTTTCAAACAATTCAAAGTTTTAATCGATGCTCATGAAGGTATTGTTGAAGCTGTTGTCACCTCATCTACTCAATTGGACTCTAAAACTTTGAGAAAAATTGAAGCTTCAATCAGTAAATCAGCCTTTGTTGGTTCTTCCAAAACTTTAAAATTAACCAACTCTGTCAATCCAGAAATCTTAGGTGGTTTAATTGTTGAAGTCGGTGACAGAACCGTTGATTTGTCAATTGCTACCAAAGTTTCCCAATTGAACCAAGCTTTGAAAGAAGCCATCTAAGTTTAAATATTCCCCTTTCTCCATTTGACAACCCTACACAATCTGAATATAATGAGAAGTTCACCTTTAGAGCATGATATATATGAAAAAAAAAAAAAGAAAAGTATAACAAAGAAAAAAAGGAAAGTGGCTTTAGCTTTGTACAGTGTACAGCAGAGACAGTTTTTTTTTATGTTTAGATGAAATTAAAATACAGACAAAAGTTTAGTCCTTTTGTAGAACTCATTGAGTAAGGACTGTAGTGATGATTGATGCTAATGTATTGGAAAATGTTGTTATTGAACAGTTTTTGGTGACTAAAAAGTTACCATTTGATTATGATGTTGTTGACAAAGAAGTCATTATTCAGGATTTGATCCATGGCCAACACAAATTCTTAAAAGGAATCACCAGTAAATTCATTGATAAGAGAATAATCCAAGCAGAGTTCACTCAATCCGTTTATATTCCCAAGTCTGTTGACATGTTATCACAAAGAAAGAAACATGAGGTGGTCCAATTTTTATCATTTATTGGCCATCATGACCTTGTTGAATTTATCATTGATGTTGGTTCTGGGAACTCTTACCTTTCAAGGATCCTCTCGAAGGATTATAAGATAATCTGTATCGAAAAGGATTTAAACGTTATAAAACAATCAAAAAGAATTGATTCATTGATGGGGCTCGGTGATGATGCTATTCATTATGCTTCCAGATTAAACGAGTCTGAATTCTCAGATTTCGTTAATTCATACAAGAAAAGAAATGACTCGATTCCGAAAGGTTTGATTATTGGATTGGATACATGTGGTGATTTGGGTAATGATATCATTAGGTTTTATGAAAAGACCAATGGAGTTTTGGATATTGTCGGTTGTTATTTTGTTAGTTGTTGTTATCACAAATCGACAGAGTTTATATCTGATAAAATGAAACATGTCAAAGAATTTCCTTTTGAAATATTAGGAACTCAGGATTTGACTGTTTTGAGCTATGATGAAATAATCAAAAACTTTGAACATGACAATGAGGGATTGGATTTTAAAGATTGGTGTTTTATTAAAGGATTCTTTAGCAATTTGAGCGAGAATTTAATTCATTTTGATAGATTACAATACTTGAGCGAAAGAGAACTGAAATGTAATCTCAATGTGATCTTTGATTTTAGTACAAGTTCAAGAAACGTTTGCATTTCAAGTTCATAATGATTAGTATTATTAAATTATTATTAAGATTGGTTCATTCCGTGACATTATTAAATTAAGTTATTAAATTCATTTTTCCTTTTTAACTTCAGTTGTTTTTACACTTTGACTTTGATAGATTTCTTGTTTTTTCTTGAGTTTTGCAGCTTCACGATCATGTAGGAATTGTCTATATTTCTCAACTGTCACTCGTTTTTGCTTCTCTCTGTAAGCGTCTAGTTCTTTATATCTTGTATTGAAAAAAACATCCCAGAACGTGAAGAAAGGCTGTGAAAAGTTGGTCTTGATACCAAATTGTTGATGGTGAATATCGTGATAGATTGAGTTATTTGGAAACAACTTCTGGAATGGGTCAAATGGTAAAGCATAACCACAATGATCATCCACGGTTTTGAAAGTTGAAAAAGTGTATAAAACAAGAGATTCTCTAGGTGTTAAGCATGTAACAACAGAAGCAATACCGGTGCCCAAAGTATCCAGCAAAAACCCTTCAACTGGATCATTGTATAGAGCACCAAATGCGTATGGAACATATAAACGATGGTGTCTTGAATGAAATCTTCTATAAAGATATTTGTTCATATGCATGATTCTATGCAACCAATATTGCCAACTATCAATGATAACAAACGCAATGGAAATCTTCAAAGCTGAAAGCCCGTAGTTATAAAGGAAACTTAACAACCAAACAGGAACGAGCGGGAAACTTTGTTTTAATTGCCAAAGTTTGAATTCTTCATCTCCAGTATATTGGATAGGATCGAATTTAGTAAAAATGTAACCCGCAATAGACTGAATAAAATGCTGTAAAATAACGTCTTTGAAAACATCAATTTTTGTAGCTTTATTTCTCGAGGCGACTTCTTCAGGTGGGTGAATCCTGTACTTCTCTGCAAGTTCAAAAGTATCGATGATATGGAAAAATGTAGAATAGGTCCAATAAGCCACTATAGGAGAGATGAGTGCTAATATGTTATCGGGTATCCCGTCGATAAGACTCGGTTTTTCTGTGAGGATGTAGGATGGAGGGAGTGATGTTTTGTTGAAAGACATTGTTGAAAATTGACGATGAGTAATTTAATTGGCAACAAAGAATGCTTTCAGATGGGTGTATAAAGCCAGATAAGCTCAATAGCAAATAGGGGAGGGGAGGAAACAAAGCACCACACAAACGGTAAAAAAAAAATAGTTTAACCAGCAAGAATAAACAGCTCCTTGAAATGTGCTTTTTTGAAGAGAAAGAGACAGCTTATAAAAAGATACAAAACAGTGATAGAAAAGTACCGTGATGTTTTTAATTCCAGAGAAAAAAAAAAAGTAAACAAAAAAAAAGAAAGAGTGAAAAAATTCGCGAAAAAAAATGATGAGATTTACGTAATTGTAAAGAAAATAGGGGCATTTTTTTATATGCTTGTTATTAAAAGATTGATAAAAGAGTGATTATATGATTAGTATTGGTGAAATAACAATAAAGTATTTAAAATTTGGTATATGTGTAAAATAAATTATTTTTTGGTTTCCTCCTTAATTTTAAAATTGTAGATTTGGGATTTTGGTGGTTATTCTAAGTTATAACCTATTGAGATTATTATCAGTTATTGTTCTACTCAAAATCACAAAAAAAGGAAAAAAAAAAAATCAAATACAAAGAATACAAAGAATACACAGTGTATTAGCTAGATATACTATACTATAGAATGATTCAGAGGTTGGATTGGGTGTGAACTTGATCGAAGGTTTATAAGGACAATGCATATTTCATAAAATCCGTTCTGACACATTTGTCGGTTTTGAGCTGGTATTTACCCATCACCAAACTGCATGATTTCTAGGACAACATTTAGTCTGGAACTGGATCTTTACCATATCACCATCAATACTTTTTCATTCCGGTATAGAACTATTTCTACTCAAAAGTGAATATATAAACCACACCAATTCCTTTCCAAATGTCACCAACAATTTTATATCTCATCATCAATCAAGACACAACTCTAACTTAAGTCGTTCCTTCCAAAACTACTACCACTACTACCACTTCTACTACTACTACTACCACTACTACTACTACCACTACTACTACTACTACTACTATCACTACAAAAACTAAAAAAAAATGATCACTAAATCAACTGCCTTTATTATTTTATCTGCTTTAGCCAGTAACCAAGTCCTAGCAGAATCCAAAGTTCCATTATACTCCCAATGTGGTGGTTCCAGTTATACTGGTGCTACTGATTGTGTTGATGGTGCTACTTGTAATCATTTGAATCCATACTACTATCAATGTACTCCAGCTACTGCTGTTACTGCTACCACCTCAACATTAAAAATTACTGAAGCTTCCTCAACCCCTGCCGCCACTACCTCAGTCGTTAACAAAGCAGCTACCTCATCTTCAAAAGCCTCAACTGCTGCTGCCTCCACTTCCAAAACTTCAACTTCAGCAGCTTCAGCCTCCACTGGTGCATCATCATTGAAAACAATCTCAGGTGGGTTCTCAGGTACTGGTTCAACTACAAGATATTGGGATTGTTGTTTACCATCATACGCATGGAATGGTAAATCCTCCAGTGTCCCAGAAGGTCAAACTGTTCGTGCTTGTGATGCTAATGGTGATGTCTTGTCCGGTTATTCATTCCAAAGTGGTTGTATTGGTGGCTCGGCATACATGTGTAATGATCAATCACCATGGTCAGTCAGTGATGATTTGGCCTATGGTTTTGCTGCTGCTTCCGTCTCAGGTGCTACCGATGAAACTTTAGCTTGTTCATGTTTGAAATTGACTTTCACTTCAACTGCTATTTCTGGTAAAAGTTTAGTTGTTCAAGTCACTAACACTGGTGGTGATTTAGGTAGTAATCAATTTGATTTGGCTTTACCAGGTGGTGGTTTTGGTATTTACACCGATGGTTGTCCAAGTGAATTTGGCTCAGGTTATTCTTGGGGTGAAACCTATGGTGGTGTTTCAAGTGCTTCTGATTGTGATAACTTACCAGAAGAATTACAAGCTGGTTGTAACTTCAGATTTGGTTGGTTCCAAGGTGCTGACAATCCAACCGTCTCATTTGAACAAGTTGTTTGTCCAGATGAAATTATTGCTGTGTCAGGCTGTCAAAGAACTGATCAATAAGCATCTATCCTCCCCATTTTAGAGCACTTTGTCATTTTATAGCGGAAATACAATAAATTCTAAAGTTTTTTTTGGTTTTTTTTTTTTTTTTTCCCCATGATACATTGTTTATTGTAGTTAATACTGCAGAATATAAACAACTGCTGCTTAAACCATCTTAAATGATAAAGCAACTATTCAAAAAAAAACAAACAAACAAACAAACGGATCTATAGCCAATCCTCCTGATGCTAAAAGAACATCCCTTTTTCTTGTCTTTTCTCTCGTGTGAAAGCTTGAATGAATATGGGGTCTCGTCTTGTCCGCTCTAAAATCAGTTTCGAGTTACTGAAACCAACAATCGCTACATTCAGGCAATCATATTCAACAACTTTCCCAGATAATTTGCAACACCTCAAGTCCAAAAATTGGTTTGAATGTTCAGAGAGTGAGCTTCTGGGTGTTGATCATGATGTGTTTCAAAAGTTGAAGAAATCACCAGGTGTTTTCAATGAAATCATACGAAACGCTATTTTCAAAGTTCCAGGAGCTAAAGACTTTGAACTGAAAAGCTATTGGAATGAGGCTACGGAAAAAGTAAAGTTTCTGCTAATTGTTAATAGATTGCACTACGATAGCGTTTATGAAAATGTTGAGTCTTCTAGCAGGATCAAATCAAACAATCCGTTTCTTAAACTTTACTTCAAGAATATTTCAAAAATCACCTACCTCACTTTCAATGATTCAATAATAATAAAAAAAGTCGATGATTCAATCAAGAACTCAATCGGCGATCTAAGAGGGTTTCCTGATATTAGACCTGCCAAAGATATTAGACCTGTTGAAGATATAGAGTTTTGGGAATGCTGTATGAAAGCAGTGTTTACCAAGTCTTATGCAATTAAAACCAACCCTTGCGAACTGCAGACTATCGAGTCACTGAACTATGATTCGGCAGCAGATCTGATCTTTTCAAACCATCTATGGAGACAGACTAAACAGATCATGAACCTTTTATGGAATCCAATATTAGAACTACGGACATCGGGGTTTGATTTATCACATAATAAGGCATTATCACTGCCATCCGGTATCATTAATGAATTAAAAATCCCACACGAAGGTCTAAAAGCACTTTGCGTAAACCCGGATTTTATCATTACCAAGGAAGACTATGATGGTGACACTGGTGTTGACTTACTTGCAGTCAAGGTGGAAAGAGCCAATCTAGCACTCCTTCCACAAGAAGAATTTGAAAAAATGATAATAGAAGTGTTTTCCCAATCGCTTTTCAATGCTTGCAGATACGGTCTGATAACTGATGCTTGTTGTAATACATATCTTTTTGAATTTGTTGATCTTAAAACCAATGCAGATGCTAACGAGGAATGTGAACTGACAGTTAGGATGAAAAAAGTTACTGTTGATGAAGACTCTGCTGTGAATGAAAGGACGCTTTTAATGTTTGTTATTTCACAAATATTGGACTCAGATCAACACAAAGAGCAAAAGTTTATTTTGAATATGCTAAATAATGGGATCTTGCCCCACGATAAAGTTCAGACTAGAATATCAAGGTTTTACGAAAATTATGAAACACTTTGTGGTGCTCCGAACGTCAAACAATTACTCATGAATGAAGATTTGAGGAAATCGTACGTTAATTCTAGATCCAGTGTATCTGGAAATGGTGAACCTCAACCTTGGATCATACCATTGAGCACGTTTTTAGATAGTTTCATCTCGGTTGATCCTGAATCATCTAAAGAAAATGAACTAATGCAAAAGTTTACTACTTCAGAGATAGATTCCCTTAAGGTTACTATTTTAATATTTGACCCTTTGTGGTATTGTCCAAAACTTGATGAAAAGGAGCTTTCGAAAGAGATTGCATTTTATTACAAGGCAGCATATCAGAAGTATACCAGACCTTTTGAAGAAGTATCTAATAAGTCGTCTCAAGATCGTGCTTCATTTCTAGATAGTGGCATCATCAAGATGGTGGATATCAGGACAAAGCAGATATTCGGATATGGACATTATCTAGCTCTTATTAATATTTAAATCGAAATAGATATGCGCACATAATCCGTTTTAATTCTATAACCTCATTTCAGTATCCGCTTGAGAATGGGCCCCAGGGAATTTTTTTTTTATTGGAATTTTGCAATAGAATGAGGACGCACTGATCTCTTGAGAGGTTGATGATGTCTTTCTCTACTTTGCCGGTTAATTGAAGTTGCTAATATATGGCCAAATAACATAGTCTTAGGATAACCATTATCGTTTGTTCTTTTAGTAAGGATGAGGCAAATAGAAATTGTTTTTTCAAATAGTTGTTGGATTGGATTTTCAATATTTCGATTGTCAAGGGAAATGCCATCTTTTGCGCTGTATTTACATTGTTATTAATGAACAATGTAAAAAGAGGGATGAACAGAGTGGCTACAAACGTAGTATTGACCAAACTGGCACTGGAAATGCTACTGGATAACAGTGGAAAAGAGCACGTGGATATATTACAGTGATCTGATAACCAAGCACCTTAAACAACGAATAACAAAACTTTAGGTGGACCTGATAAAAAAAATAAGTTTAACAAAACATAGTGGTAGAGTGAATTGGTAATAGTCCCATATTAGTGCTGTAGCGTAAGCTTATGATAGGTTTTGTATCACTGAACAGGGGATAAATTTCAAGACCGGTTTACAAGCTTGTGCGGCCAGTCCCAGCTTTTGGGGGATATTTTGTGTCTGTATGTTCGTCAGGATGGTTGTGTCTGCATGTGCACCTGTTGTTAGGTGTTAGTAGAAGTCCAGTGATCTTCAAAGTGAGTGATACCTTTACTCACCAGTACTTTGGATCAGTGATGTCCATGACAGAAGGAATATGTTCACCACAACCAGTCCAGCTCTTCTTATCTTGCACTGTTGTTAGTTTATTGCCATCCGCGCAGAAAAAAAGCGCTATAAGAACTCACTGCATAATCCACAAATGGCGGTTTTACACATTTTGCGTTGTAGTAGTAGTAATAGTAGTAATAGTAGTAGTTGTAGTAGTAGTTGTAGTAATAGTAGTAGCTGTTGCCCTGTTAGCTGTTAACAGCGGAAAGAAATAGACAAGATAGAAGAGAATCCCGCTTGTTTATATACAAAAAGTGGGATGCAAAAAGGTGATAAGGAAGTTTCAGGATCAGCTATTTAAAAAGTCCGGGGTAGAATAAGAGAGATCTGAATGGTCTACGTTTAAAGAATACAGCTTAGCTTTAGAAAGGAACATTTAGAAAGAATCAGGAGATCTTGTTAAGTGTCGTATAAAGATTTAGCCTATATAACATATTGAGGTATGTCTTGTAAGCTTGCTTGGTTTGACACGCTTCCTCTTCTAGGCCATAGCGCACCCACACCCCTCTCCCCAGAGAATTAGCAATCTAAACATATTCTACTCTAAAAGAAAAAGTTACCCGTAATAAGGTCAAATGTTGCCGATCATTGATTTCCAAGGCTTGAATATAAAAGGGTGGTGTGGTTTTTTTTTTTTTTTTTTTTCCTAAACGTTTAGATAGATAAACAGATAGATAGTCTTGTACAAAAACCCTTTCATATACCTAGAGAACCGTTTTTTTGGGTGTTTTCTGTTTTGTTTTTGTTTTTGTTTTTCTTCTTTTTTTGTTTTGCCCTTTCAAATATCATTAATATCAGCATTTTATGTCATTTTAGTATTTTGGTGTTTGTTTGCGATACTTACGGATAAGAAGAAGTACTTCAATCGAACATGAACAAGCTATATGTGTTCTAAAATCATTCCACTTTTAGAACCAGCAATATACTAGCTAAGGCCGTATGTTTTCATTCGAAAGCAGTAAGCCTTTTAGCTGTCTAAAGGTTTGTGTGTCGATCCCCATCAGCTGTAACATACTCGCTTCATAATTTATCCTAGTGACAAGTAACAACTACATCAATGTTCCTTTTCTTTTTTTTTTTTTTATTTGTACAAATGAACGTAATATTATCATCTCCACAACTCTACTGTACAATGGAACAAATCCTATAATCAACATATGATTATCAATCATACAAAACACACCCCAAATCCTCCGCCCAAGAGAAACACCAACAAAATTAAAAGATACTCCAAGCATCTTCGCAACCATGACAGAATTTAGAACAGGCAACAGAAGCACTTAGTGGATAGTCACTTAACCCTACTTTTTCATCAATAAATTCATCAGCAAAGTTATCTTTACCTCTTGCCATGGCACCAACAAAAACACAAATACTTTCATCATCATCCAATTTTGCAACATAGTCTTGTACTCTGATCATTTGGGAATCAAATGATAATGTGATTTTCTTACATTTTGGTGGTAGATGATCGGTGATCGGGTTCTTTATGACTTTCAACAATTTTTCTTCAGAGTTAACTGATCTGATACTCAGCTTATGTAATAATTGAACCATTAACCCTGAAAATCTCTTAAATGTTCTAGGAATACGCACACTTGGATTGACTTCTATTAAAACTCCTCTGGCTGTTTGTATGTACACCTGTAATTTTCCAGCTTTGTTGATTGGTGAATCCAATAGAGTTAATAGACATTGATGTGTGATATCTGGTCTGGCTTCAGAGATATCTCTTCCCATCTTCTTCAATAAACCTTGATGATCATCACAATTTAATAAGGCATATTTATCTTGATTACTTCCGTGACCTGAACTGATTTTATGAGTTTCTAAACATGCTGCACTTAAAACAACAATTAATCTCTGAGAGTTTTTGTCTTTGGAGCTGACAGGAGTTGGCTGTTCTGGTACCAGCGAGGCTGGTAGAACCTCTTTAGTGGATTTAGCAACTTTGGTCATTCTCAATAGAGTTATAATGAGCTATAGAAAAACAGACACTGAGCAGATTTTCTTCCAACTAGTGAAATCACTTGTATTTTACCAGTACAAATTTTCAGCTTATGAATATTTTTTTCTTCGCGATGTGATTTTTACGTAAACATCCAAACACCATCATTTAATGATGAAATGTCAATAAATCAATCAATCAATCAATAAATTAAGGAACCTATGAATTGATGAACCAATAACAGCTCCCATTCTCTTCGTAACCATTAAGCTAGGACTTAGAAATGAATTCTAGTGATTTGGATGACTTCGATGACGATGATGAGTTCATTGCGTTGACATTAAAACCTTTGAACCTAAAAACAACGCAACAACCAAAGGTCAATCAGATTCAGCCAAATCAAACTCAAGTGACCCAGATCACACAAACACAGAACCGGGAGAACAATGAACTATTGATAGCCAAAGGGGAGGTTGCAGTGCTCAGAGCAAAATTACTGGAGATCGAGAGGGCAAAACGAGCTGAAAGAGAAGAACTATTGCATGCTAATGAACAGGAGAAAATTGAAAAAGAATCAAAAATAAGAGCTTTAGAGTCGTCGGTACAGAGGCTGGAAGACGAAAGGAAATTCTTGTCTGTTGAAATAAGGAGCTTGAACTCCAAGAAAAAGAGAAAGAGAATAAGCGATGATTTTCAAACTCAAGATGTCGAGGTAACAAATACTCCAACGACTCCATCAACTTCTATGACAAATCCTCAAATATCAACCACCCAAACTCAGAAACCTACCACTTCTACATATAACAAGCCCTTTGAGTCTCCTGTACCGGAGCCAATTCTCAAACAGCCTGAGATCATCAAGTTTCAACCACAAGTAACCAAGAACGACAATGTTTTGCTTGTTGACAACATCTTAAATCAAACAATCATAGGACTTTCCAAAACTTCAATGGAATATCTCGATAAGATCTGTCTCCATAACTCTTTCCAATCTGAAGCTCTAGTCATACCTAAAGATGAATCAATCTCCCATTCACTGATGGTGTTCTTATTGCAACAGAAGAGCGTCCCACGATTAGATCATTTCATCACAATAATCATGAAAGAGCTCACGTTTCTTGTGAATACACTTCTCAACACAAAGGATAAGTTCCAATACTTCCCGATTCCATTCCTACTATCTTTGATACATTCAGTTTTAATTTTTCGTCCAAGTGCAATTTCCAAAGATGTTAAAAGGATTGTTCTTGATTTGATCTTCAAAACTACTGCACAATTTGATGAATTACTGAAACCTACAGACTTAGATTATAGTGAATACTATGAACGTCATAAAAGAATTTCAGTCAACGTTATTCAATTCAAATTAATTGAGGAAATGTCACTACAATTCAGTTTAGAATTATTGGAGACCTTGGTTATTAACCTGGCTCCTGAAGATAATGAGTACAACATATCAGTGATCAAAGAAATTGAGCCCTCGCTAACAGAACTTATCAAACTATTATTAAGCAATAAATCATGTGTCAATTTGATATTTCCTTTGATTGAAATTTTAAGCAGTTCGTTAAATCTATTTGAAGGTCAAGATGAGTTTCCAATGGTGAACAACGAGATCATATATTCATTATTACTATTAATTTATGAAGGCATTGAATGGAGACAAGATTGGCTATTTGGAGGATTGAATAGAATTATCGGAAATAATTCTGATAGTAAATCCATCGAACTGTTAATGAGCGATAAGTTGTCAAAATATCCTAAGGTGGTTTATCCAGTTACACACGAAACATATGAATCCAGATTCCAAGTTCAAAATCAACATGAGTTTCATTTAATCAATCTTCAGTTAGAAATCTTGATGTTTTTTGAGAAATTCATTCTTGGTATTCAGAACGGAATTGAGTTACTCAATACGGACTCGAACTACTTGAAGACACTAGTTCATTCAATTGCCAAACAGCAAGAACATATCTTCAAAGTTCCAAGAGATAACTTGACACACTTACGCTCAAAGCTGATATCTTCCATGATGAGAGTCCTTCATTTGATGTGGGAATTAACAATATCAGGGACTGATCAAACATCTCCGTTGCTACCAAAGGATTTGACTTATGTTTTGATTATTGTTTTATCTCGAGTTGCATTTAGCAATACTCAAACTGGCGCAGAAGCTGCAAATTTTCTATATTTGATGAGGGAGAAAGAAATCAAAACACCAGTGTTCAATAAATGGGCAGAAGAAAAGGCACGAGAGGTAAGTCACATCAATCTGTTGAGCCATAAAGAAAAACCGGATAGCGTTAGCTCTGATTTTTCCCTGAGGAGCTTGGTCCATGCTGAGATTAGCTACAGTAATGGATTAGAATTTGCTTACGATGATGATGTCGTTGAGTTGGCTAGAGACATTTTGGAAAAATGTATAACAATGGAAGAGTCAGATGATTTGTTCTTTGCAATGAATCCCAACTAATTTAATGATACGAACATTTACGACAGACAGATTGAGTTGTAATTAACAATAATTTTTTTTGTAAAGATTAAAACCCTATGATACAAAACGAAACCTTCTTCAACATGAAACCTCAAAAAAATAAAAGAACATCCAATATACAAAATGCAATGTTTTCTTCATTTTTTTTTTTCATAAAAATATAACATTCATTTTATTCCTATTAAAACAAAACACACATTAATTTAAAATTTAAGCGGATTGTGGTTTAGCAACACCGGTTTGGAAGTTGTTTTTAGCTCTTCTAGCAACGTGTTTCAAGTATTGTTGACGACCAGTACCAGTAGTTCTTCTTCTCTTAGCTTTTAAAGCCCAGTTGTGAGATCTAATTTTGGCTGCTGGGTAACCACAAGCAGAACAGGTTTTCTTTTGGATATGGAATGAACGACGACCACATCTGTTACACAAGGTGTGTGATTTGTTGTGACGTTTACCGAATGATGGAGTACCTTCTATAGAAATAAATGTGTTAGTTATCTATGTTTGTTTGAACCTTTTGAATAAAGATTTCTAGATTTTATATTGAATGAGAAGTTCAGAGTTCCAAAAGTGTTCCGGGTCAATATAAAGCTTCAGCGATAATATGTCTCCAATTCTGACAAGAGCTATTCCTCTTTATCAATGCTTTTCACAATTCATCGCTCTTTTGTTGATGTATTCTAAACTTTTATAGATGGCTCATTGAAATTCAAGTATTGGTACATTGGGATTCTAGAAGTTATTCCAAACCTCTGAAAATATGTGCTTCATAAAACAGAAATGTTCTCCTTCATTGCTCTTATTGTTACCAGATACGTTTTATTTAATGTATTATTATGATTCTTCATCTCATGTAATTAAAACTTTTCCTTTAAAATGGTACTTTCCACTTTGATTGTTACACTCTTTGGCACTCTTTTGCGTTCACTCTGGTTCTCCTATCATATAATCTCGTACTGTCTTTATTCACCATGTTATGGTTTTACTTACTTCCCATTTTGATATAACTGTGATGTGTTAAAGTAAACTAAACTTGGGATTAGTATGAATTATCAGTTTTAATGAACTTTGTGATTTTTTTCCATCACCAAAACTGGGAGTCGTGCTGCACGAACCATCACGTGAGCTTCCATTTTTGGTAAAATTCGCGGTTTTTCCAAATAGGCGCTGAAAAATTCGGTGCGGGTTTTCGAGAATTCTCAGAAAGAGCTACGAAAAAGCGTGCCCTGACGAAAATATATCAATATACTTATATGGTGTTCGGATGATTAGCAGTCATTTTGGAAAGCCTATGTGTAAGCCCTAATAGAAGTCACATGACTTATTACACTTCTGCATTAAAAATGGATCCACCATTTCGAAAACGTAAGCTGGAAAGCAGTATACAAAGAATGCTGAAGTATTTATTGAGTGAAATACTTCAGAGAGAAGACTTTTCGAAAAATAGTGCCAAAATGATGTTTTGTTTGTTAAGCTCCTCATAAAACCTGTTTCCCATTCGATTCTCTGCTCGCTTCTTTTCCTACTAAATTGTTTTTTTTTTTTTTTTTTTTTATAAATTCTAAGCGAGACGCGCTTTTTGCTTTAAAATTTTTTGAAAGCGCGTTTCTGAAATGTAAACAAAGAAACTTTTTGTATGTCAACCTCTTTATATTTTAGTTCCTCACGCGATTTATAACATATAACAGCTCAAAACAGCAGAAGTTCTTTTAATTGCTACTACTGTCTGTTTTTTTGGAACTCAAAGATGAGTAACACAGAATTCCCTCCATCCTCCCCTTTCTTGGATCATCACCATCATGACGATGACCCTTTCAGCTCTTTTACTATTCCTACAAAAGAGGCGTCCAAAAAACTGGTCATAAACTCACCTTTCAACAAAGATTATACATCAAAAATCTATGACTACCCTACTCCAAATCCTAGTTCTTCCACTGGTAATAATGGTCGCTCGTCTTCTCCTGCGAGACAACAATCTGAAGAGTCAGCTCCAACAGAATCTACTCCTGCTGCCGTCAACCCTTCTAAAACTGATGAAGTCATTAGAGAAGATCAAGTTCAATACACTACACCGATCGAAAGTGCTTTGAAGGTTAAACTGTATCCGAATCACAAGATTAGCTTGGGGAGATCTTCACGTTGTGATTATTTTATCAAAAGTAAATATGCCAGTCGTGTTCACTTGAAGCTCCATTATGACGTTGACAAAAATGAACTCACGGTGCTATGTAAGGGCTATAATGGTGTTGTTATCCAATTTGCTACCACTTATTATGGGTTCATTGAAGAACTAAAAGATAATATTTATAGATTTGAAACCATCAATCAGAAAAACGTCACTAATAACGAGGGAGAGCTTCATACCGAATTGAGCATCTTCAAGGACGAACAAATTACTGTTCCTTATAATGGATTGATTTCATTAAACATCAAAGGTCACATTACATTATTAGAACTTGCCAATGATGAATCAGAAACTGAAGATGAATTGCCAGTTTTAAATACTAGTTTCAAATCAACAGAAGTTGAGGAATCAATAGAAGTTGCTCAACAAACACCAGTCATTACTAGAGCGATTGATAAAAAACCACTTGAATCAAGCCCTCTCTCTCAAATTGGAAGTAGTGAAGCAGATCTAATTACTGAAGTTGAATCGATCATTGAAACTGGACAAACTGAAAAAATTCCAGTTGTAGAAAAAAAACTGATTACCCCAGAAAAACTAATAACTCCAAAGAAGCTGATTGGACCAGTTGAAATTGAATTGTCACAATTGAAACCAGTTAACGAAAATGCTAAAGAAAGATCCACATCTGTTGGGCCAGTATCCAACAAACCAAATACTCTGCAAAGATCAAAATCAGTTGAATACAAAACACCTTTACAGCCAAAAGATGATAACTCGTTGAACAAACAGCAATCACGTCGCCGTAAAGCTGAACCAGGCCTATCACCACAAAAAAAGAAACTTGATCAAACTATCAAGATCAACAATAATTCAACGATCACTCCTGTTGCATCAAATTCTTCTGTGACATCAATCGCAACAATCAAAAGAAAGTATCTGGATCCGCGTGAAAAAATCAGTAATTTGAAAATTGAAGAAGTCTTATCAACGGTAGAAGACTTGGACTCCCTCAAGAACCTTTTATCTAATCATTTGGCATTTTCAAGATTGTCTCAAACTCCTCTAAAACAACTTCAAACAGTCTCAGCATTAACCCAAAACCTATCAAGACAACAATTAAGAGCCATACTAGCTTCGACAAAATGTATTGGGGTCATTTATAGACACGGAAAAGATGCTGCAGGTAAACCATTAGACGAGGAATATTACTATGATGTCGAAAAGGATGATGATTTACAAAGAACCCAAATGGTCGGATCCATTAAAGGTTCAAGTGGATTGAGAAATTGTAGAAAGACTCATAAACAATATTTTTGGAAAAAACCTGTCACTAAGAAATGAATTTTATGATGTGTTTATAAGAAATCTCTGTATATTATAAGAACAATGCTATTTTTTTTTTAAAAAATGTGGGATTGTGCTGTAGACTTAAGATTGATTTTTGACAATCATCACGATACATTTGATCCTTGAGTAGAAAAAAAAAAAAAAAGACATTAAGCAACAATCATAGTGGTGAACTATAAAGGCATGATTATGGGTAGTTTGTTGTATCTTGTTTTTAAGCATCATAAAGAATTGAAGCTAGGACAAAAAACATAAAACGAAAGACCAAGATATTGAGAGGCCATTGGTTCTGTTCCGTGAGTACATGTCATCTTTATATATGTTCTTCTTCCACAAGTCCAAAGAGTTCTACAAAATGAACTTGACAAACGTTTTTTTTAAAGTATTATACAAAAGATTATTCCTCAAACTTAAAGCTGGATAAAAAGAGATCACAACGAAACAAAGAGCAGAAACAAAGATCAAAACAATATATGCATCCCACAAAACAACCACATCTTCAAAACAACCACATCTTCAAAACAAAAGAACACTTAACTTGGAAGAAAAAAAAAAAATACTTCATTGTCTCTAATAACACACATTAATAACATTACCACAATCACCATTCAATCAATTTGAAAAAGCCAAAACATTTTCTCTATTCAATATTCTTTCAACTTCACTTTCCAACATTTTGAATCCTTTCTTTGAACCTTTTGTTTTCGTAAATTTAACAGAACTTCCTTTTTTACCATATTTTCTAATCTCAACTCTGAATTTACTGCTTCCCAAGCCAAAAACATTGTTTTTGGCAATGTCCCCTGTAATCTCCAGTGTTTTGTCGTTCGCCATGATGTTTCTTAGTCCATAGTCGTTCCATGATGTCAATAATCTTTTCAAAGTATGGTACATTTCAATTGGTTCATAGACTGTGTTAAGGGTCTTACCTTCAAAAATAGCACTTGAACTGAATAATCCAGCAAAAAACGAAGAAGAACTATTAGATGTAGTAGTGCTAGTATTCGAAGCTTTCGAAGAAGAGGACCATTTTCTGAAGAAGGATGAGCCACTTGCTGTTCTCTTGTTGTTTGTTTGATCAGCTTTATTGGTTTGATCAGATAATGGTGTGATTTTGGTTGTTGAGATTGAGTTTTGTTTTTGAACTTGATCAGGCTTTCTTGATTTTGGTAAAACTTTTGAGCCTTCAGTTTCATCTTCATTGTCTTGGTGAATTTCAAATCCTTTGGATCTTCTATTTCCATTTTTCAAATTGGATTTCTTTGGAACTGGATCATAATGGTCTGGTAATTCAGGTAAATCCAATTTATTATTATTATTATTACTATTATTATTATTATTATTATTGTTGTTCCTCTTCTTGCTCAATGCAGCATCATCTTGGTTGTCTTCTTTATTATTTTTGGATATTTGTTTTTCAGAAGATTCTGATTTCAAAGCAGATAATCTATCAGCATAACTCAATCTTAAACCAGAAGAATTAGCGTATGAGTTAGAAGAAGAAACTGGTTTCGATTCTTCAGCAATCATGGAGATTGGATTTTGGACCATCGAAGAACGTTTCTTTGGTGGAGAATCTAGTAAATGATAAGATGTGGTTTGATTTGTGGAATCGTCTTGATCTTGTTCCAGTTCTTTCAATTTTGAGGCCAAATTAGTGAAAGATTCTCTTGTTGAATACATGGACAAAACAGACAATCTGTTATTTGAAGCTGAATATAATCTTGATTTTCTTGTGACTTGAGGGATCTTGACTTCGGCAATGGTTTTTGGTCCATTATAATCAATAGTTTGATCCTTAGATTTATCAACTTTGGAAATTCTTTTGGATTTTTCATATTCTTCCATTGTTGTGGTGACAATTGCGGAACTTCTTCTCTCGTCATTGAAATCATTGGCAACCTGTTTATTTCTCTTGTTAATAGATTGTCTTTTGATGTTCAAATCAAATTTAGAACCAAGAAATTTAGATCTTCTAATTGCTTGAGTGACGATTTCTTCAGCTTCAATAACAACTTTTGTAGAAGGATCAGAAACAAAAGTTTGATAATCAGTTGATTCAAAGTGTAAACCTGGATCTAATTTCGATTTTGGTCTAGATGAGAATGGGTTTGTGATTGCACGTTGTTGAATCTTTGAGATATCAGAAGAATCTAATAACTGAGATGATCTCTTTGTTGGATTTGAGACTGAACGTTGCTTAGAATGTTTCAGCTTAGGTTCATCTGAACGATCTGTCTCCTCGTCCTGAGCTTCGATGTAGGATTTTCTAGATTCTTCCAATGCTTTTTGTTCAGCTAATAATTTCAGTCTTTCCTCCTCTTTTGCCTTTCTTTCTTTCTCGATTTTTTCTCTTTCCAATCTTTCCTCCTCTTCTCTCTTCTTTCTTTCTTGTTCCTCTTGTTCTTTTCTTTCACGTTCTATTCTCAATTCTTCTTGTCTAATCTTTTCTTTCTCCTCATAATCGAAGATATCATCACATAAAGTTGCGAAATCAGAGCTTGTTCTCTTAGTTTCTTTATCGATGAAATTCCAATCAGAATCAGCAGCCAATTTGGCATAAACAGAAATCAATTTGGTGGTAATAGAGTTTCTCTTATTAGGTAACATTGACTGTCTAACGCTTCTTCTTTTGACTGCAGAAGATGCACCAGACGTGTTCTTGGAGATTGTCAATGATTTACGAGATTGAGATCTTGGTGGAGTGATTGAAAAACGATTATTTGTAATTGTAGTAGCAGTAACCTGTTGTGGATAGCCAGTATTTCCAGAAGAAGTGGTAGCGGCTGACGATTTGAAATCATCAATCAAAGTCTTTGGAACAGGTGGCTGTTGAGAAGGTGGTGCAATTTGAATAAAAGATTCAGATCTCTTATGAGGAGATCTTTGGAAAGATACTGATTTTCTATGTGAAGAAGAAGCAGAGATTAGAGAACGTCTGTTGGCTTTTCTTGGAGTTTTAGTTAAGTTGTTTGAGGAACTTGAAGAGGTTGCAGTATGGGAATAAGTATTGTTGATTGATTTTGCAATTGATAGTGATCTGATCAATGACGAGTTTGCAGATTGGTTATGTCTGTATCGTAATAGAAGGAAATAGAATATCTTTTCAGTTGTGGACTCAGTTTTTAACAAATTGGTAACAATTTGCTCCTTTGATCTTCCATGATATAGAGTGATCAAATTCGATAATATTTGAGAGTCAATTTCATTAACACTGTTCAATTGGTTCAAATAAGTATTTGGTGATGGTAATTCATTCAAAGTTTTAGCATCTTCTGAGGAGATTTCATACTTCGTTAACAGTGGATGCTCCAACACTTGGTGAGTTTGAATTCTTTGATCTGGATTAACCTCCAACATTTTATAAATCAAATCTTTAGCTTCGGATGATAGTTCACTTGGCATTTCGAAATGACCATTTTGAACTTTTAATAGCAAGTTTCTAATGTTTTCGTCATCAAATGGCAATCTTCCAGTCAAAAGGGCAAATAAAATTACACCACAAGACCAAACATCACTTTCAAATCCATGATAATGCTTCCCACTAACAATTTCAGGAGCAGCATAGTGAGGAGAACCACAAGAGGTTTCCAATAATCTATCATTATTTTCAAGAGCAGCCATACCGAAATCAGCCAATTTGACATTTAAATTAGCATCGAGCAGTAGATTTTCAGGTTTCAAGTCTCTATGACAAATACCTAAAGCGTGACAGTAAGAAGCACCCATGATTATCTGTCTGAAAAACTTAACAGCTTCATATTCCTGAAGGGGGCCTCTTTCGACTAACAAGTCAAATAATTCACCGCCTTCAACGTATTCCAAGATTAAATATAGAGATTTAGAGGTTTCCCAAACATCATATAATCTCAAAACGTTAGGATGGTTCAATAGTTTCATGATGATGATTTCTCTTTCAATACCATAAGCTAATCCAGCAGCATCGCGCCCTTTATCATCACCAATTGATTCCAAAGAGTTCAGCACCGATTTAGAAACTACCTTAACAGCAGCTTTCTGACCAGTATTCAAATGTTCAGCCAAGAGAACACGTCCAGTCGAACCTTGTCCCAAAGTTTTGCCCAACCTCCACGGTCCAATCTTATTGATTTGGGAGGTCGAGCTGTGGTTGAAAGTCGTTGATGACAGTAGTGATGAGGCAATTGAAGGTTGTCTTGAATGATAAGACATTGTCGATTTCTCAATTGTGTGTGATGTGTTTGAAAAGAATGACTTGTGAGTTGGACTAGAGGTATTAGGATAAGTGTTGATGTAAAGATTGAAAGATTAAAAGAGGAATAAAATAATAATTTGAAAGAAAAGTTTCGATTCCAAAAAACCTGACGCGTTTGAATTTTGAAATAAACTGAAATTTGGTAAACAATGTTCTTTTTTTTTTTTTTTTTAAACGGGTTATGAATCAGGATGGGATTGGAAATCACCAGGGCCAAAAGTCGAGTTTCTCACGCCTAATTAGGCAAATTCACCAATTTCAGTGCAGCCTACATATATGATCTTCCAGGCGGTGGGCATTTCCAGGCTTTGTCATGCATTTTCTGTGGGATTTCAACTTTTGAAGGGGGCGTTTTACTTGCAGTTTGTTTTGATTTTTAATGGTTTGTGTATAAAAAAATTACGTGTTGGTTTTTGTATTACATAAGCGAGATCTAGAGTGACGCGTAAAAAGCAGGTATAATTTAAATTACTCTAAATGGAAATAATAGAAGTAACAGAAATAACGCGTTTTGTAGTTAGTGCTGTATTTACACGCGCATTGGGTTGTCTGTGTGTGTCTCAAAAACCGTAGCCTTTATACTCCTGGTGATTGGATTGCCATCATTGTTCAGCCCGGGCTTCAAAATCTGGGTACTATTTGACGCGTACAATTTAATAGTGTTGGCTTTTGACTACTGGTATTAGATAAGCATAAGCATAGGTAGTGTAAATGCTTACAGTACTCTATTACTATTACTGGTTGCTATTGCTAGTTATTATCGCTAGTTATTATCACTAGCACTGGCACTAGCACTACTATTAATCACTACCCATTTCCCAGGTCCTATATATTCATTAGCTACACCAATTGCTTTGGGCAATCCTAACTGCACATTAATCTATAGTATAACCACACGAAATAGAATCCCTTAATACAATTAATACACACTGGCACCACCAACCTGGGTTTGATGAGCTTCAATCACATCACCATCTTCCAAGTCCAAATCGTCTGGGGTAGAGTCTGGATTGACCCTCTGTCCTTCACTCAAGAATCTCAAACTGTCTAGAGCTTTCCCTTGTCTCTTAGCAAATGCCTCCATTAATCTTTTCAATGGGGTTGATCTTTTAATTTTGAAGAAAATTTCAGCACTTCCATCACTCACTTTTAAGTTGATGTGGGTTTCTGGTTTAACCTCCTTTTGGTCGTCTTCAAACTGTTGTTTGGTGTCTGGTGCTTCTGATTCTGACATTGATTATTTAGCCGCTGTGTGGTGCTGATTAAATGCTGGTTTTGATGATGTTTTTGTTGTTGTTGTTATTTTTTTTGTTGTTGTTGTTGTTGTTGAAACCCTCAATACTTTCTGATTTGCCGTTGAAATTTCAAATGTGAAAGCATCACGTGATTGAAAGCAAGAAGCAGACCATAATATCACGTGATCTGATTTTTCTTCAGTAGGACGGGTAACTGTTTGATATTATTATTATTATTATTATTATTATTATTATTATTATTATTATTATTATTATTATTATTATTATTATTATTATTATTATTATTATTATTTGATATTATATAATCAACAATCAATAATCAATAACATAATATCTTAGTCATCAATAATTTCCGAGGGTTGATGATGTAACATTTAATGCCTAATGTTTTTCTCTTTTGCACCCCCTCCCCTCCACCCCCACGTCCCCTCGGATTTTATTTTATGTTTTTTTTTTTCTTTTTTTCTTTTAAGGAAATCAAAAAAGAAAAAAAAGAAAAAAAAAAGGCCTTAAATAGAAAATTAACCAGATTTGGAAAATCCGGGGAAAGTTCTTTTTTTTTTTTTTATGGGGAAATCAAAATTTTTTGTGGATTTTGAATTTTTCCCAACGATTGAAAAGAAAATGAAAAGTGATCAAATTTAAATGACACTTTTTGATTGTTTTTCTTTTTTTTTTTTTTTACTCCGCAAATTTATTTCATTTATATCTTCTTTTATAAACTCATAAAAAAACCCAAAATAAAATAAAATAAAATAAAATAAAATAAAAAACAACAACAACAACAACAACAACAAAAACAACAAAGCAAAGCAAAGTGTTTCAATCTTTTACTTTTTTTTCAAACTTTGAACTCCTTCTTTCCTCCCGCTTTTCCCTCTCTTTTTTCTTTTTCAGCCATTCTCTATTTGAACTTCTACCACCACAATATGAATCAATACCACAACATATGGGCCAGTACTGGCAACAACGCACAATCAAACTACAGCGGCAACATCAACAATAACTCAAACATCCCTCAAAATGACCCGTCTTTAAACCCGTCTACAGACCCGTCTTTAGACCTGTCCTCAGACTTGTCCCCAGACTTGTTGATGGCAAAGCTGAACAACCTGTCCTCCTCCTTGAACTACAACAATTTCCTCAAGTCACTCAACTCCGCTCCTCCAACCCTGAACTCCAACCCTCAAGAATCATACAAAACTACAGTCAGCTCTGGTTCCCAGTTTGATCAGGGCTACAACTACACCAACAATAAAAACATCTCATCCTTTAATACCTTTAACAACAAACACAACATCAATTCTTACGAATCACACTTGTTTGGATCAGGGTTTTCCAGTGACTTCATCTTACCTCTAGAACTTCAAGGTGGTTTATCAAACATCCAATCCAGAAGGCCAAGTTACACTGCTGAACAGATAACTTATGACCGATCAAACAATTTCAATAGTCAAGCGAACGGAAAGAATTCATTAGAAACTTTAGCTCATCATAATAACTCGAACAATAACTCGGGTCTTAATTTTAGATCTAGAAGACCTTCTATTCAAATTCCATCAAATTTTGTGACTCAGCAACAATATCCTCAACATCAGCAGTCTCAACATCAGCAGTCTCAAAATCAGCAACCTCCAAATAGTGCTCCTCCCCTTACGAATGGTACCGCTGCCTCAAGTCAATTCATGGAGTTGGAAAATGGGTTATTACTTCACAACGGGTTCATCATCACATCTTCAGCTCTTCAACAAAGTTACTCACAAACAAAAGCCTATTTTTGTGTTGAAGAAGCTCAAACTTTATACAACAAGCTATCGTATTACATCCAGACAAATGAAATTATTCAAAAAATCACCATTAATTTGAAAAAATTGAATAACCTGTTCAATTTAGTTAAACCTTTGACTCTAATCCTTACCAAGTCTGGAAAATTTGAAATTTTATCAACTCCTTTAAATTCTAATTTGAAGATAATAAATAATGATGTTGTTATCAGTGATGGTGATAGAGGTAAAGATTTGGTTTATGTTTTAGAGGCCAATTTAGGTCTGGAAATGGCTATTTTGATCAATTATTTGAAAAAAAAGCAGCATGCTAGAGCCATAAGCTACAACCATGCCACCAACAATGGTAATAATCATGCAAATGGCGGAATCGCTGGTGATTATCATAATGCTGATGGTTTATTGAATGGTGGATTGAGCAACACGGTTGAGGATTTGTTATCAGGGCAAGGAATTCTTGACGAAGAAACCCAATTTCAAATCCCATCAAAACAAATTTTGAGATTTGCAACCTTGAACGAAATCTCAAATTTGAAATTCAAATTAATTGAAGAGATCAAATCTTTCAAAACTGCAATTCTCAAGATCAATCAAAATGCTGAATTAAGAAATTCATTAGAGGTTTTAAATTCTGAGTATCAATTTGATCAAAAAAAATTGACTTTTTATTATAGAAGTTCAGAAAGATTAGACTTTAGAAGCTTAATTAAGGAACTATTCAAAATTTACAAAACTAGGATTTGGTTGTGCGCAGTTGTTAATATCGAAGGTGAAATCAAGCCAAAAAATTGGAACAACTTGGTAGAAGATGGGAACGGATTAGTTGATAATGATGTTGAGTTGGAAAGCTACAAAAATGATTGTTTTCATGTTCGTATCTTTGACAAATTGTTCAGTGAATTATTGGAGTTGTAAATAACATTATATATATATATATATATATACTAGTGAAGTTTGTGGTTTTTGTTTGTGATTTTCTGTTTCATCATGATGGTTTTTTTTTTGGTTTTTATTTTACTATGTCTAGTGTGTGACGTTTTTTAAATCGAGTGTACTATTCTGATTGTTGGACATATTTTTATGATTTTGGTTTATTAACATTAATGAAAAAAATTGATCTACCTGAATGGAGATCACAGTTACATATAAAAAAATATTAAAATAGAGTTAATAGAATATTGTTGTTTTTTTTTTAAAATATATTATGACTAGTAATTTGTATATATAATTAAATAGGCCACTTTTGTTTGTTTGTTTTTTCCCCAACCCGGTTCTTTTAAAGAGAGAGGAAAAGAAAGAGAGAAAAAAAAAAAAAAACACAAGTTTTAATACCACTTCTTCTTTCTCAAAAGAAGAAGAAGAGTTCAACCAGTAAAAAGTATGAGCTCCCCCCATAGACTCCTGGACATGACCTCTCTATTCAAATATCTCGAAAAATATCTCATCGACTGGGTGTTGATCATCACAATTGAACTCTACACCATCTTCTTCGGTCTTCATACCCAGCCTTTCCTCAAGCAATTCAACCCTTTTGATCCAGCAATCAACTTTCCATTCGATGCTTCTATCGATCAAGTCTCGGACATACAATGTGCATTAATAGCTGGTATAGTCCCATCACTCTTAATTTTACTCAAATATATCATTGATCATAAATTCAAGCTTAAAGAACTGGTAAACTTGAAAAACTTTCATCAGCTGCATATAAGCGCATTGGGATTGCTATATTCAATCTCTCTCACTGGATTTCTGGTTTGTATTTTGAAAAACTGGATAGGCAGACCTCGTCCTGATTTCATTGGGCGTTGCAAACCTTCATACGCCTCCATTGACTTGAAGAAACAGCTCCTTTACGACATTTCAATCTGTACTGGAGAAGATAGCACTATAATGGAAGGCCTAAGATCCCATCCATCAGGCCATTCGGCAACTTCATTCTCAGGATTGACCTTCTTGACACTGTGGTTATACAATCAGCTCCAATTCCACAATGATAACAGAGTTGAAATCTGGAAAATTCTGCTAGTCATACTGCCTGAATTCGTAGCTTTGTGGGTGGGTATAACTAGAATTCAAGATTACAGACATCATTATACTGATGTTTGGGCAGGTGCTATCATCGGGGTCGGTATCAGTTCTGTCGTGTATTGGAAATTGTTCAAGGGAAAGAAGGCTGTTTATCTAGAGGAAAGTGTTGATGGTGCACAACCGCCTGGCTTACCGGTATATAATGATTAAGCTAGCTATACAGATTGTATAATCAATAGCTGTTGATTTATATAAAAGTAGAGAATTGATGATCATTATCAATTAGTCATTTTGAGGTTTACCCTTGGGTTTTGTTGAAAGTGACATTATGCCAGCTATAAATATCACCTTTAATCAATTCTTCACCTCGAGAGAAAGATCAATGAACAATCAATTGTGTTTTTTTTTTTTTTTTTTACTTATTTTGTTTTTTTTGTTTGGATAAGTACTGTAGGTCCAGCAGTTTAGATGGCAGGTTTTATTCCAAATGTGCTTCTACATTTATCAGCTTCACTTTCTCAACCAGCTTTTACGACATGGAGAATCTTCGTGTTTTTGGTTAGTGCAATGACTTTGGTCACTGTTGTTTGGTTTCACTTCAATGATTCATAACAATGTTACGTTTTCAAAGCAACATTCTTTACCTATTTTTAGGGATCTCAAGTTTAAGAATTACCATTATAAATATATAATGGTGGTGTTTTTCCAGATTCATATCTATTAGCTGTGACGATTCTCACTTACAACGTTAGAGAATGTTCGTTGATTGCAGTTTTGATCTCTAGGATTTCAGGATTGCTTGGAGCAATATGTATGGTTACTGTTTCATTTGAAAACAAACCATCACTTGTTGGGATTCTATTCACTGTTAATCGTACACTTGCATTAGTATTCATTGTTACTATGGGACAAACTACAAAACTCGGCTGGTGGTTACGCTAAGAAATTTCAGAGAAATATTCATTTCATGATTAGTTATAGCACTGCTGATAATATCAGTCCACAGATTTGGGAAGGATATCAGGCTGCAAGATACCTGTTTACATGGTACGACCCAGATCATCGTTGTTTATATTCTTCCTTCAGTGATTTCTGTTGTGACCCATCCTGATGGAACATATGGACGGCTAGTAAGGCGTGGCTCAATCTCTGGTAATGAGATTGTTGAAACTATCGATTTTGCAACTTTAGATTTAACAGATTTAAAGAACAAGAATTTTATTCATCCATTACATGGAGGCATAGAAAGAAAAAAAAAAGGGGTTTCTTGATGAATTGGTATTAGTATATTAAAGTTGTCTAACAAATGCTATAATGAGTGTATAGTTCAGCTAGTGTCTGATGCTTTGGAGTAAGAATTTAATGCAAATTGGACATTTCCAATGAATAAAGGATTAGAATAACATCAATCTTTCACCAGTTTGATATAAAAACTCTGGAGCTTCAAATTCCTCAGCCTGAATACCCAATTGATTCAAAACTCTTAATCTAACGCCGGGTATTATGTTTATGCACCCATCAACACCACCATCTTCTTTCTTTGGTAATTTTTGGCTCATGTGAATAGAATAAAGATCTGAATCATCAGAGAGACGACAAAGTGTAAATTCATTTAACCCTTCATGAAGCAAGAGACCACCTTTAATTGAAAATACGGAACCAGATGATGGCTGTTCATCCTCGTTCTGCTCAGTACTCGTAAGCGATAGTCTACCGTCTTTCTCATCTATCTTTAATGATTTTTCATCATCGGTTTCTAATGCTCCGGTTGAAGTTAAATAGGACATGAACCAGTCCATTGTGTTTTCATGGCTGGTTTTTGAGAGGCCGGCAATCCTCAATTCGTCTCCCTCTGTGAAGATGGTCTCAAAATTGAATGGATGGAATTGCTTATCTATTATCAAGGAGTATTTTAGTTGCTTTGTAGGTAATGCTAGTATGATAATCACTTGGAGTGAGAGTAGCATGAGTATTGAAAGCATTTTCGTGTTACTGAATTATATGATTTATAAAAGAATATTATTTATGGTAGAAGTTCAACGGGTAGTTGATTGATCGGGTTGGTAGTCAAGGGGAGATGGAGAGAGAGAGAGAGAGAGAGAGAGAGAGAGAGAGATCTTGTGAAGTATAAGTACTAAAACCTTTATGAAATTTATAAATAGGTACGAGACGTCAAAATCCAAAATACTAAGAACTTTACTGGTTCATGCAATCGTTTCTTTAAATGGAACACAAACAGCCTCGCTAATTTTTTTTAAAACGTCATTATCATGTAAGATTCATTTTCCACCATCAACGAAGAAGTCAGACACAAATAATGACCAGCCCCCCCCTCCGAAACAAAAAAAGCCCAATTATAAACATTGTGCATCAACATCATAGCGATAAACAAAGAAATAAATAAACAAACAAACAAATAAACAAACAAACAAAAACTTAAACGTAAACAAAAACTGCAAAGATTACATCACATATTGCATTTGTTCTTACACATTGTTATTTAGCAAGTATTTACAAATTTTAATAACCGTTAAAAAAAAAAGTTAATTACTTTTCTAAATTTGGCAAAACTCCCCAAAAAAAAAAAAAAAAAAAAAAAAAAAAAAGTAAACAAAAATTATTT